>JAQPPZ010001388.1:0-105121 GCA_028583015.1 Wollemia nobilis | reverse complement strand
AATTAATTAGATATAATAAATAACAAGAAACCGTGAAAATGTGTTAAGTGAACTTATGTAATATATATATATATATATATTTTGTGTGCCAAATAATTTGAAAAAACTAAAATCATTAATAAAATTATTTTTTCAAACTATTCATATATAAATTGCATAAACAACCGTGACAATACCTATATTTTCAGACAAAGTCTGTCTCCGACTCTGCATACATACACTACCTAAATCAAATTGCAGACATACACTACTTGCATTTTCCTGAGACAAGTCCGCCTCGTCCGCATTTTGGTATATCTTTGTTCGTTGTACCAAATTTATCAATGAAAATTTATTTTCAAGTTATTTATTATCGAGATTGTTTGCACTTTGCAGGTTTTTGACAATTAAATCATCAAACAATGTTGTCCGACTGGATATCTTCAGCTATTTCAATCAGGAGTGTGGTAGCAACAACCTATTTGATCGGAGGAACAACATGGATTCTCTCCACGACAACATGGAGGAACAGGAGGCTAAAGTTAAACATAAGTATACAATTACCTATGAATAAAGAGACCAACATTGGCACAGAGCTCAGCATAACGAGGGAAAGAAACAATCAAGCGGATGCTGGAGAAACAAGAGCTCCAGTACATAACTCAGGGGAAGTATGACATATACCTTTACTGCTTTCACCAAGATATTGAAAAAATCATAAATAGTCTTGAGATTCACATTAGTACTGAATTCATAAATATTTTTGGAGATTCATATTTACTTTCATTTCATGCAAATAATTGACAAATACTATGGAGGTTCAAGATATTATAGTACTGAATTTATTTAGTTTAATGTTTTGAAGATATTACAATACTGATTTGACCAAAAGATTGAAGAAATCATAAATAGTGTTGAGTTTCACATTTACTAATATTGAATTCATAAATATTTTTGGAGATTCACATTTACTTTCATTTCATGCAAATAATTGACAAATACTGTGGAGGTTCAAGATATTATAGTACTGAATTCATTTTGTTTAATGTTTTGAAGATATTATAGTATTGATTTGACCAAAAGATTGAAGAAATCATAAATAGTGTCGAGTTTCACATTTACTAGTATTGAATTCATAAATATTTTTGGAGATTCACATTTACTTTCATTTCATGCAAAGAATTGACAAATACTGTCGAGGTTCAAGATATTATAGTACTGAATTCATTTTGTTTCATGTTTTGAAGATATTATAGTACTGATTTGACCAAAATATTGAAGAAATCATAAATTTTGTGGAGATTCACATTTACTAGTACCGAATTCATAAATATTTTTGGAGATTCACATTTACTTTCGTTTCATGCAAAGAATTGACGAATACTATGGAGGTTCAAGATATTATAGTACTGAATTCAATTTGTTTCATGTTTTGAAGATATTATAGTACTGATTTGACAAAAAGATTGAAGAAATCATAAGGAGTGTTGAAATTCACATTTACTAGTACTATTTCACCAAAACATTGAATAAGTCATAAATATTGTCTTGTGCTTTGTGATTGTTTATGTTTTTTATTATAAAATTTGGAGAAAAATTCAGCAAATTCAGTAACCTTCTTGCTTGCAGTAGTGCTAAATTATAAAACTCAGGACTCAAAATCCCCTTCGCATAGCATTTCTAAAACTCAGGACTCGAAATCCCTTTCGCATAGCATTTCTAAAACTCAGGACTCGAAATCCCCTATTTTTTATTGAAACCCTTATATCACTTCAAAGTGAGCTTTACCACGCGAGCAAAGGAGCTGCAAATTGTTAATATAGCAAGTGTGAACACTTAATTTATTAAGTAGTTATTTAGTGGCTAGGCTAGGTTAGAGTTGTCAGCTAAATTATTTAAGTCGGCATGATATTTTTTAAATTTCTCTTCTATCCTCCTTATCCCTCCATTCTCTCCTATATTCCCTCTTCTCCCTTATCACTCCACCTCCCTTTCCCCTTATTCCTCCAACCTCCCTTCATCTTCTCCTCCGACTTCATCCCTTCCTGCTTCTCCCCTAATATCCTTTCTCTTCTTATAAATTAGTGGATATATTCTTTGTTTGTTTGAATAATGTAATTTTTGCTCTACAAAATTATGAAATAAACCATTATTTGTTAGTGCCACCTGGTCCTTATTTTAGATTTTATAGCAAAGCCTTATCTGGCAAGCATGCTGGGCACAAATCCTGAGGATGCACGATGATCTGACTGGCGAGTGTGTTGGGCATGTATCTATAGGGTGCACCATGATCGAGGAGCTAGGTGATCAGATCGAGGAGGTTGCAGAGCGTAGAGCTAGGCATGGATTTTGAGGCAAAGTTGAGAGCTGACACAGACTGCACGATTTCTTAGGTGAAACATGGCAGGTGGAGCTGAGAGTTGACTCAGACACACATCTCAAGGATCTGAGGTGGACGCTAACATGGTGGTAGCTAATACGTGGCGGGCACTAGCAGAGTGCTGATTGGGCAAGCCAAGAGCTGACGTGGCAGAAGTCGAGCGCTGACATGGCGGTCAGGCGTGTGGTGACATGGCAAAAATTGGTTTTTCCATGTGGTAGAAGCAGATTCGTCTAAAGCAGTTTACGTGGCAGAAGCAAATTTTTTGAGCAAGCATAGAGTTGGGGAGTGATTTCCCGAAGGCAATCGAGGTCTTATGCGCTCGCGCGCATATAAGAAGACCTTTGCGTCTTCCTCCCACTAAATGTGGGATAAATCCTCGTGTTTTTTTTTTAAATTGCCACCCATCCACTATATAAGGAACAACAGGTTCCTTTGTCCTCCAGCCGAAGCGGGTAGCGTAGGTGGTTGAGACGCTTGCTTACAGAAGACAGGTCCTGGGGTCGAATCCCGCCGGGGTAAAAAATACAAGTTTTTTAATTTTTTTTGTAATCGTCGAAAGCAGCAAGGTTTAAGAAGGCGGAGGTCAGCCTTGTTTCTCATCGGAGCCGCATGGTGCAGTGGCTAGACCTTGCGGGTAGGAAGCGGAGGTCCTTAGATCGAATCCCATCGGTGATTTTGCAAAAGAAAAAAAAGGTTTTTTTTAATTTAATTTTTCATTATTTGTTTTCTAATTAAAAGTTTTTAAAAATTATTTAATAATTTCCATATATATTTTATATTTATGTTTTTTTTAAATAAACTTTTATTTAAAAAAATATAATTAAAATATATATAGGAAATTGTTAAAAAAAATTCTAAAGGCTTTATTAAAACAAATTTTGGAAAAAAAATTTAAAAAAATCTTTGCGTTTTTTTTTTTTAAATTGCCGCCCATCCACTGTATAAGGAACAACAAGTTCCTTTGTCCTCCAGGCGAAGCGGGTAGTGTAGGTGGTTGAGACGCTTGCTTGCGGAATAGAGGTCCTGGGGTCGAATCCCGCCGGGATAAAAAATACAAGTTTTTTATTTTTTTTTGTAATCGCCAGAAGCAGCAAGGTTTAAGAAGGCGGATGTCAGCCTTGTTTCTCACTGGAGCCGTGTGGTGCAGCGGCTAGACCTTGCGAGTAGGAAGCGGAGGTCCTTAGATCGAATCCCGTCGGGGATTTCGCAAAAGAAAAAAAAGGTTTCTTTTTTATTTAATTTTTCATTATTTGTTTTTTAATTAAAAGTTTTTAAAAATTATTTAATAATTTCCATATATATTTTATTATTATGTTTTTTTAAATAAACTTTTATTTAAAAGAAGATAATTAAAATATATATATAGGAAATTGTTAAAAAAATATCTAAAGGCTTTATTAAAACAAATTTTGGAATTTTTTTAAAAAAAATTGTGAAAAGTGGAAAGTGAAAATTTGCATATTGTGAACCTGGAAAAGTGTCGGGAAGTCTTCCGGAACGCCCGTTTAGCACCTCCAAAAAATTTTGGAGCCTTTGACTGTCTATGGAAATGGAAAATAAACTCGTAGTTTCTAGTATGTCTCTGATCCGGTTGAAGGTCTTATGAGACTCATGGAGGGTGAGCATGTTGATCCATTCAATCTTGGGAATCCTGGTGAATTTACAATGTTGGAATTAGCACAGGTTGTTAAGGACACAATAGATCCTAATGCAAAGATTGAGTTCAAAGCAAACACAGAAGATGACCCCAATAAGAGGAAACCTGACATCACTAAGGCTAAGGATCTTCTTGGCTGGGAACCCAAGGTGTCACTAAGAAAGGGCCTTCCTCTCATGGTGGAAGATTTTTGTCATCCCATCTTTGGAGATAATAAGGAAGAGCATATAAAGATGCTAAATAAACATGCATCTACGAATGGCGAGTGATATGTTCATCTTCGATGATATCACACATCAGCATGACTCATTGTTTACATGTCATGCCCTACATGACAAATCTTGTAGGTTGTAGTGAAAGGCCTTGCTATATTGTCTATGCACGTTTGAATGACTTCATTCATTTTTGGCATTATCTATCTTTCTCTAGTGTCCAGAGATGTTATTTTTTATCCTTTCTATTTGCTATTTGATCTACTTCCCTAGGTTAATGAAATAACATTTAGCTATCAAATTTATTACATTTGGGTCTCTCTTCTTACATAAGTAATTGTTGTTGTCTAGATGCCTTCTTATTAAATACATAAGAGGCAAATGGTTGATTATAAAAAATAGAAATTCAGTTTTGAGTCTGAGCATGTATGGGCAGATGTTTTGATTCATAGGAACATGATTTTCCTGTTGACTTGAATTCCAGAACTAGCTCTAGACTATAATTGAGATATATAACCTCCCTTTTAATCTTGTGCCAAAAAAAAAAAATCATACAAATTATTTAAATCCAGAATAATTGAGATATATAACCTCATTTTTAACCTTGCATAAAAAAATTCATAAAACTTATTTAAAAATAAAAAAATTCAAATATTCAAGATAATTAATTAGATATAATAAATAACAAGAAACCGTGAAAATGTGTTAAGTGAACTTATGTAATATATATATATATTTTGTGTGCCAAATAATTTGAAAAACTAAAATCATTAATAAAATTATTTTTTCAAACTATTCATGTATAAATTGCATAAACAACCCTGACAATACCTATATTTTCAGACAAAGTTCACCTCCGACTCTGCATACATACACTACCTAAATCAAATTGTAGACATACACTACCTACATTTTCCTGAGACAAGTCTGCCTCGTCTGCATACTTACTTTATTAAGAAGTTATTTAGTGGCTAGGCTAGGTTAGAGTTGTCGGCTAAATTATTTAAGTCGACATGATATATTTTAAATTTCTCTTCTATCCTCCTTATCCCTCCATTCTCTCCTATATTCCCTCTTCTCCCTTATCATTCCACCTCCCTTTCCCCTTATTCCTCCAACCTCCCTTCATCTTCTCCTCCGACTTCATCCCTTCCCGCTTCTCCCCTAATCTCCTTTCTCTTCTTATAAATTAGTGGATATATTCTTTGTTTGTTTGAATAATGTAATTTTTGCTCTGCAAAAATATGAAATAAACCATTATTTGTTAGTGCCACCTGGTCCTTATTTTAGATTTGGTATCAAAGCCTTATCCGGCAAGCATGTCGGGCACAAATCCCGAGGATGCACGATCATCTTCTTGGCGAGCGTGTTGGGCATGTATCTCGAGGGTGCACCATGATCAAGGAGCTAGGTGATCAGATCGAGGAGGTGGCAGAGCGTAGAGCTAGGCATGTATTTTGAGGCAAAGCTGAGAGCTGACACAGACTGCATGATTTCTCAGGTGAAACATGGCAGGTGGAGCTGAGAGCTGACTCGGACACACAGCTCAAGGAGCTAAGGTGGATGTTGACATGGTTGTAGCTAATACATGGTGGGCATTAGGAGAGTGCTGACTGGGCAAGCCAAGAGATGATGTGGCAGAAGCTGAGCGCTGACATGGCTGTCGGGCGTGTGGTGACATGGCAAAAACTGGTTTTTCCATGTGGCAGAAGTAGATTCATCTAAAGCAGTTTACATGGTGGATGCAAATTTTTTGAGCAAGCATAGAGTTGGGGAGTTATTTCCCGAAGGCAATCGAGGTCTTATGCGCTCGCGTGCATATAAGAAGACCTTTGCGTCTTCCTCCCACTGAATGTGGGATAAATCCTCGTGTTTTTTTTTTTGAAATTGCCACCCATCCACTATATAAGGAACAGCAGGTTACTTTGTCCTCCAGCCGAAGCGGGTAGCGTAGGTGGTTGAGACGCTTGCTTGCAGAAGACAGGTCCTGGGGTCGAATCCCGTCGGGGTAAAAAATACAAGTTTTTTAATTTTTTTTGTAATCACCGAAAGCAGCAAGGTTTAAGAAGGCAGAGGTCAGCCTTGTTTCTCACCGGAGACGCGTGGTGCAGCGGCTAGACCTTGCGGATAGGAAGCGGAGGTCCTTAGATTGAATCCCATCGATGATTTTGCAAAAGAAAAAAAGGTTTTTTTTAATTTATTTTTCTTTTTGTTTTTTTTAGTTTTTATTTTTTTTTTTTTTTTTTTTAAAATAACTTTTTTTAATTAAAATATATATAGGAAATTGTTAAAAAAAATTCTAAAGGCTTTATTAAAACAAATTTTGGAAAAAAAATTTAAAAAAATCCTTGCGTTTTTTTTTTTTAAATTGCCGCCCATCCACTGTATAAGGAACAACAGGTTCCTTTGTCCTCCAAGAAAATCGGGTAGCGTAGGTGGTTGAGACGATTGCTTGCGGAATAGAGGTCCTGGGGTCGAATCCCGCCGGGGTAAAAAATACAAGTTTTTTATTTTTTTTTGTAATCGCCAGAAGCAGCAAGGTTTAAGAAGGCTTAGGTCAGCCTTGTTTCTCACTGGAGCCGTGTGGTGCAGCGGCTAGACCTTGCGAGTAGGAAGCAGAGGTCTTTAGATCGAATCCCGTCGGGGATTTCGCAAAAGTTTTTAAAAATTATTTAATAATTTCCATATATATTATATTATTATGTTTTTTTAAATAAACTTTTATTTAAAAATAGATAATTAAAATATATATATTGGAAATTGTTAAAAAAATATCTAAAGGCTTTATTAAAACAAATTTTGGAAATTTTTTTTAAAAAAATTGTGAAAAGTGGAAAGTGAAAATTTGCATATTGTGAACCTGGAAAAGTGTCGGGAAGTCTTCCGGAACGCCCGTTTAGCACCTCCAAAAAATTTTGGAGCCTTTGACTGTCTATGGAAATGGAAAATAAACTCGTAGTTTCTAGTATGTCTCTGATCTGGTTGAAGGTCTTATGAGACTCATGGAGGGTGAGCATGTTGATCCATTCAATCTTGGGAATCCTGGTGAATTTACAATGTTGGAATTAGCACAGGTTGTTAAGGACACAATAGATCCTAATGCAAAGATTGAGTTCAAAGCAAACACAGAAGATGACCCCAATAAGAGGAAACCTGACATCACTAAGGCTAAGGATCTTCTTGGCTGGGAACCCAAGGTGTCACTAAGAAAGGGCCTTCCTCTCATGGTGGAAGATTTTTGTCATCCCATCTTTGGAGATAATAAGGAAGAGCATATAAAGATGCTAAATAAACATGCATCTATGAATGGCGAGTGATATGTTCATCTTCGGTGATATCACACATCAACATGACTCATTGTTTACATGTCATGCCCTACATGACAAATCTTGTAGGTTGTAGTGAAAGGCCTTGCTATATTTTCTATGCACGTTTGAATGATTTCATTCATTTTTGGCATTATCTATCTTTCTCTGGTGTCCAGAGAAGTTATTTTTTATCCTTTCTATTTGCTATTTGATCTACTTCCCTAGGTTAATGAAATAAAATTTAGCTATCAAATTTATTACATTTGGGTCTCTCTTCTTACATAAGTAATTGTTGTTGTCTAGATACCTTCTTATTAAAGGCATAAGAGGCAAATGGTTGATTATAAAAAATAGAAATTCAGTTTTGAGTCTGAGCATGTATGGGCAGATGTTTTGATTCATAGGAACATGATTTTCCTGCTGACTTGAATTCCAGAACTAGTTCTAGACAATAATTGAGATATATAACCTCCCTTTTAATCTTGTGCCAAAAAAAAAAATCATACAAATTATTTAAATCCAGAATAATTGAGATATATAACCTCATTTTTAACCTTGCATAAAAAAATTCAAATATTCAAGATAATTAATTAGATATAATAAATAACAAGAAACCGTGAAAATGTGTTAAGTGAACTTATGTAATATATATATATATATATATATATATATATATATATATATATATATATATATTTTGTGTGCCAAATAATTTGAAAAACTAAAATCATTAATAAAATTATTTTTTCAAACTATTCATGTATAAATTGCATAAACAACCGTGACAATACCTATATTTTCAAACAAAGTTCACCTCCAACTCCGCATACATACACTACCTAAATCAAATTGTAGACATACACTACCTACATTTTCCTGAGACAAGTCCGCCTCGTCCGCCTTTCGGTATATCTTTGTTCGTTGTACCAAATTTATCAATGAAAATTTATTTTTAGGTTATTTATTATCGAGATTGTTTGCACTTTGCAGGTTTTTGACAATTAAATCATCAAACAATGTTGTCCGACTGGATATCTTCAGCTATTTCAATCGGGAGTGCGGTAGCAACAACCTATTTGATCGGAGCAACAACATTGATTCTCTCCATGACAACATGGAGGAACAGGAGGCTAAAGTTGAACATAAGTATACAATTACCTATGAATCAAGAGACCAGCATTGGCACAGAGCTCAGCATAACGAGGGAAGGAAACAATCAAGCAGATGCTGGAGAAACAAGAGCTCCAGTACCTAACTCAAGGGGAAGTGTGACATATACCTTTACTCCTTTCACCAAGATATTGAAAAAATCATAAATAGTCTTGAGATTCACATTAGTACTGAATTCATAAATATTTTTGGAGATTCACATTTACTTTCATTTCATGTAAATAATTGACAAATACTGTGGAGGTTCAAGATATTATAGTACTGAATTCATTTAGTTTAATGTTTTAAAGATATTACAATATTGAATTGACCAAAAGATTGAAGAAATCATAAATTTTATGGATATTCACATTTACTAGTACTGAATTCATAAATATTTTTGGAGATTCACATTTACTTTCGTTTCATGCAAAGAATTGACGAATATTGTGGAGGTTCAAGATATTATAGTACTGAATTCATTTTGTTTCATGTTTTGAAGATATTATAGTACTGATTTGACCAAAATATTGAAGAAATCATAAGGAGTGTTGAGATTCACATTTACTAGTACTATTTCACCAAAACATTGAATAAATCATAAATATTGTCTTGCGCTTTGTGATTGTTTATGTTTTTTATTATAAAATTTGGAGAAAAATTCAGCAAATTCAGTAACCTTCTTGCTTGCAGTAGTGCTAAATTCTAAAACTCAGGACTCAAAATCCCCTTCGCATAGCATTTCTAAAACTCAGGACTCGAAATCCCTTTTGCATAGCATTTCTAAAACTTAGGACTCGAAATCCCCTATTTTTTATTCAAACCCTTATATCACTTCAAAGTGAGCTTTATTGTGCGAGCAAAGGAGACACAAATTGTTAATGTAGCAAGTGTGAACACTTAATTTATTAAGTGGTTATTTAGTGGCTAGGCTAGGTTAGAGTTGCCGGCTAAATTGTTTAAGTCGGCATGATATTTTTTAAATTTCTCTTCTATTCTCCATATCCCTCCATTCTCTCCTATATTCTCTCTTCTCCCTTATCACTCCACCTCCCTTTCCCCTTATTCCTCCAACCTCCCTTCATCTTCTCCTCCAACTTCATCCCTTCCTACTTCTCCCCTAATCTCCTTTCTCTTCTTATAAATTAGTGGATATATTCTTTGTTTGTTTGAATAATGTAATTTTTGCTTTGTGAAATTATGAAATAAACCATTATTTGTTAGTGCCACCTAGTCCTTATTTTTGATTTGGTATCAGAGCCTTATCTGGCAAGCATGTTGGGCACAAATCCTGCGGATGCATGATGATCTGATTGGCGAGTGTGCTAGGCACGTATCTCGAGGGTGCACCATGATCGAGGAGCTAGTTGATCATATCAAGGAGGTGGCAGAGCATAGAGCTAGGCATGGATTTTGAGGTAAAGTTGAGAGTTGACGTGGACTACATGATTTCTCAGGTGAAACATGGCAGGTGGAGCTGAGAGCTGACTCGGACACTCAGCTCAAGGAGCTGAGGTGGACGCTGACATGGTGGTAGCTAACACGTGGCAGGCACTAGCAGAGTGCTGACTGGGAAAGCCGAGAGCTGACGTGGCAGAAGCCAAGCACTGACATGGCAGTTGGGCGTGTGGTGATGTGGTAAAAATTGGTTTATCCATGTGGCGAAAGCAGATTCGTCTGAAGCAGTTTACGTGGTGAACATAGATTTTTTGAGCAAGCATAGATTTGGCTACTGATTTCTCGAAGGCAATCGAGGTTTTATGCACTCACACTCATATAGGAAGACCTTTGCGTCTTCCTCCCACTGAATGTGGGATAAATCCTCATGTTTTTTTTTTAAATTGTCGCCCATCCACTATATAAGGAACAGCAGGTTCCTTTGTCCTGTAGCCGAAGTGGGTAGCGTAGGTGGTTGAGATGCTTGCTTGCGAAAGACAGGTCCCGGGGTCGAATCCCGTCGGGGTAAAAAATACAAGTTTTTTATTTTTTTTGTAATCGCCGAAAGCAGCAAGGTTTAATAAGGCATAGGTCAGCCTTGTTTCTCAACGGAGCCATGTGGTGCAGGGACTAGACCTTGCGAGTAGGAAGCGGAGGTCCTTAGATCGAATACCGTCGGGGATGTCGCGAAAGAAAAAAAAGGTTTTTTTTTATATAATTTTTCATTATTTGTTTTTTAATTAAAAGTTTTTAAAAATTATTTAATAATTTCCACATATATTATATTATTATGTTTTTTTAAATAAACTTTTATTTAAAAAAGATAATTAAAATATATATAGGAAATTGTTAAAAAAATATCTAAAGGCTTTATTAAAACAAATTTTGGAAATTTTTTTTAAAAAAATTGTGAAAAGTGGAAAGTGAAAATTTGCATATTGTGAACCTGGAAAAGTGTCGGGAAGTCTTCCGGAACGCCCGTTTAGCACCTCCAAAAAATTTTGGAGCCTTTGACTGTCTATGGAAATGGAAAATAAACTCGTAGTTTCTAGTATGTATCCGATCTGGTTGAAGGTCTTATGAGACTCATGGAGGGTGAGCATGTTGATCCATTCAATCTTGGGAATCCTGGTGAATTTACAATGTTGGAATTAGCACAGGTTGTTAAGGACACAATAGATCCTAATGCAAAGATTGAGTTCAAAGCAAACAGAGAAGATGACCCCAATAAGAGGAAACCTGACATCACTAAGGCTAAGGATCTTCTTGGCTGGGAACCCAAGGTGTCACTAAGAAAGGGCCTTCCTCTCATGGTGGAAGATTTTTGTCATCCCATCTTTGGAGATAATAAGGAAGAGCATATAAAGATGCTAAATAAACATGCATCTATGAATGGCGAGTGATATGTTCATCTTCGGTGATATCACACATCAACATGACTCATTGTTTACATGTCATGCCCTACATGACAAATCTTGTAGGTTGTAGTGAAAGGCCTTGCTATATTTTCTATGCACGTTTGAATGATTTCATTCATTTTTGGCATTATCTATCTTTCTCTGGTGTCCAGAGAAGTTATTTTTTATCCTTTCTATTTCCTATTTGATCTACTTCCCTAGGTTAATGAAATAACATTTAACTATCAAATTTATTTCATTTGGGTCTCTCTTCCTACATAAGTAATTGTTGTTGTCTAGATGCCTTCTTATTAAAGGCATAGGAGGCAAATGGTTGATTATAAAAAATCGAAATTCAGTTTTGAGTCTGAGCATTTATGGGCAGATATTTTGATTCATAGGAACATGATTTGTCTGCTGACTTGAAATCCAGAACTAGTTCTGGACAATAATTGAGATATATAACCTCCATTTTAATCTTGTGCCAAAAAAAAAAAAATCATACAACTTATTTAAATCCAGAATAATTGAGATATATAACCTCATTTTTAACCTTGCATAAAAAATTCATACAACTTATTTAAAAATAAAAAAATTCAAATATTCAAGATAATTAATTAGATATAATAAATAACAAGAAACCGTGAAAATGTGTTAAGTGAACTTATGTAATATATATATATATATATATATATTTTGTGTGCCAAATAATTTAAAAAACTAAAATCATTAATAAAATTATTTTTTCAAGCTATTCATGTATAAATTGCATAAACAACCGTGACAATACCTATATTTTCAGACAAAGTCTGCCTCTGACTCTGCATACATACACTACCTAAATCAAATTGCAGACATACACTACCTGCATTTTCTTGAGACAAGTCCACCTCGTACGCCTTTCGGTATATCTTTGTTCATTGTACCAAATTTATCAATGAAAATTTATTTTCAGGTTATTTATTATCGAGATTGTTTGCACTTTGTAGGTTTTTGACAAATAAATCATCAAACAATGTTGTCCGACTGGATATCTTCAGCTATTTCAATCGGGACTGCGGTAGCAACAACCTATTTGATCGGAGCAACAACATGGATTCTCTCCACGACAACATGGAGGAACAGGAGGCTAAAGTTAAACATAAGTATACAATTACCTATGAATCAAGAGACCAGCATTGGCACAGAGCTCAGCATAACGAGGGAAGGAAACAATCAAGCAGATGCGGGAGAAAATAGAGCTCCAGTACCTAACTCAGGGGAAGTGTGACATATACCTTTATTGCTTTCACCAAGATATTAAAAAAATCATAAATAGTCTTGAGATTCACATTAGTACTAAATTCATAATTATTTTTGGAGATTCACATTTACTTTCATTTCATGCAAATAATTGACAAATACTGTGGAGGTTCAAGATATTATAGTACTGAATTCATTTAGTTTAATGTTTTGAAGATATTACAATACTGATTTGACCAAAATATTGAAGAAATCATAAATAGTGTCGAGTTTCACATTTACTAGTATTGAATTCATAAATATTTTTTGAGATTCACATTTACTTTTATGATAATTGACAAATACTGTGGAGGTTCAAGATATTATAGTACTGAATTCATTTAGTTTAATGTTTTGAAGATATTATATTACTGATTTGACCAAAAGATTGAAGAAATCATAAATAGTGTCGAGTTTCACATTTACTAGTATTGAATTCATAAATATTTTTGGAGATTCACATTTACTTTCATTTCATGCAAAGAATTGACGAATACTGTGGAGGTTCAAGATATTATAGTACTGAATTCATTTTGTTTCATTTTTTGAAGATATTAAAGTACTGATTTGACCAAAAGATTTAAGAAATTGTAAATTTTATGGAGATTCACATTTACTAGTATTGAATTCATAAATATTTTTGGAGATTCACATTTACTTTCGTTTCATGCAAAGAATTGATGAATACTATGGAGGTTCAAGATATTATAGTACTGAATTCATTTTGTTTCATGTTTTGAAGATATTATAGTACTGATTTGACCAAAATATTGAAGAAATCATAAGGAGTGTCGAGATTCACATTTACTAGTACTATTTCACCAAAACATTGAATAAATCATAAATATTGTCTTGCGCTTTGTGATTGTTTATGTTTTTTATTATAAAATTTGGAGAAAAATTTAGCAAATTTAGTAACCTTCTTGCTTGCAGTAGTGCTAAATTCTAAAACTCAGGACTCGAAATCCCTTTCGCATAGCATTTCTAAAACTCAGGACTCGAAATCCCCTATTTTTTATTCAAACCCTTATATCACTTCAAAGTGAGCTTTACAACGCGAGCAAAGGAGCCGTAAATTGTTAATGTAGCAAGTGTGAACAGTTAATTTATTAAGTGGTTATTTAGTGGCTAGGCTAGGTTAGAGTTGTCGGCTAAATTGTTTAAGTCGGCATGATATTTTTTGAATTTCTCTTCTATCCTCCTTATCCCTCCATTCTCTCCTATATTCCTTTTTCTCCCTTATCACTCCACCTCCCTTTCCCCTTATTCCTCCAACCTCCCCTCATCTTCTCCTCCGATTTCATCCCTTCCTGCTTCTCCCCTAATCTCCTTTCTCTTCTTATAAATTAGTGGATATATTCTTTGTTTGTTTGAATAATGTAATTTTTGCTCTGCAAAATTATGAAATAAACCATTATTTGTTAGTGCCACCTGGTCCTTATTTTAGATTTGGTATCAAAGCCTTATCTAGCAAGCGTGCTAGGCACGAATCTCGAGGACACACGGTGATCTGGCTGGTGAGAATGCTGGGCATGTATCTCAAGGGTGCATGTTGAACGAGGAGTTGGGCAATCGGATCGAGGAGGTGGCAGAGCGTAGAGCTGGGCATGGATTTTGAGGCAAAGCTGAGAGCTGATATGGACTGCATGATTTTTGAGGTGACACGTGGCAGGCGAAGTTGAGAGATAACTTGGACACATAGCTCGAGGAGCTAAGGTGGACGTTGACATGGTGACAACTAACACGTGGCAGGCGCTGGCAGAGTGCTAACTGGGCAAGCCGAGAGCTGCCATGGTAGAGGCCGGGCGCTGACGTGGCGGTCGGGCGTGTGGTGACATGGCAAAAATTGGTTTGTCCACGTGGCAAAAGCAGATTCATCTGAAGCAGTTTACGTGGCAGACGCAGATTTGCCAAGCAAGCATAGAGTTGGGGAGTGATTTTTCGAAGGCAATCGAGGTCTTATGCGCTCGCACGCATATAAGAAGACCTCTTCATCTTCCTCCCACTGAATGTGGGATAAATCCTCGCATTTTTTTTTTAAATTGCCGCCCATCCACTATATAAGGAACAGCAGGTTCCTTTGTCCTCCAACCGAAGCGGGTAGCGTAGGTGGTTGAGACGCTTGCTTGCGGAAGAGAGGTCCCGGGGTCGAATCCCGTCAGGGTAAAAAATACAAGTTTTTTATTTTTTTTTGTAATCGTCGGAAGTAGCAAGGTTTAAGAAGGTAGAGGTCAGCCTTGTTTCTCATCGGAGCTACGTGGTCCAGTGGCTAGACCTTGCGGGTAGGAAGTGGAGGTCCTTAGATCGAATCCCATCGAGGATTTCGTAAAAGAAAAAAAAGGTTTCTTTTTTATTTAATTTTTCATTATTTGTTTTTTAATTAAAAGTTTTTAAAAATTATTTAATAATTTCCATATATATTTTATTATTATGTTTTTTTAAATAAACTTTTATTTAAAAAAAGATAATTAAAATATATATAGGAAATTATTAAAAAAAAATTTGAAGGCTTTATTAAAACAAATTTTGGAATTTTTTTTTTTTAAATTGTGAAAAGTGGAAAGTGAAAATTTGCATATTGTGAACCTGGAAAAGTGTCGGGAAGTCTTTCGAAACGCCCGTTTAGCACCTCCAAAAAATTTTGGAGCCTTTGACTGTCTATGGAAATGGAAAATAAACTCGTAGTTTCTAGTATGTCTCTAATCTGGTTGAAGGTCTTATGAGACTCATGGAGGGTGAGCATGTTGATCCATTCAATCTTGGGAATCTTGGTGAATTTACAATGTTGGAATTAGCACAGGTTGTTAAGGACACAATAGATCCTAATGCAAAGATTGAGTTCAAAGCAAACACAGAAGATGACCCCAATAAGAGGAAACCAGACATCACTAAGGCTAAGGATCTTCTTGGCTGGGAACCCAAGGTGTCACTAAGAAAGGGCCTTCCTCTCATGGTGGAAGATTTTTGTCGTCCCATATTTGGAGATTATAAGGAAGAGCATATAAAGATGCTAAATAAACATGCATCTACGAATGGCGAGTGATATGTTCATCTTCGGTGATATCACACATCAACATGACTCATTGTTTACATGTCATGCCCTACATGACAAATCTTGTAGGTTGTAGTGAAAGGCCTTGCTATATTTTCTATGCACATTTGAATGATTTTAGTTATTTTTTATCCTTTCTATTTTCTATTTAATATACTTCACTAGTTTAATGAAATAACATTTAGCTATCAAATTTATTTCATTTGGGTCTCTCTTCCTAAAAAATTCATGCAACTTATTTAAAAATAAAAAAATTCAAATATTCAAGATAATTAATTATATATAATAAATAACAAGAAATCGTGAAAATCTGTTAAGTGAACTTATGTAATATATATATTTTGTGTGCCAAATAATTTGAAAAACTAAAATCATTAATAAAATTATTTTTTCAAACTATTCATGTATAAATTGCATAAACAACCATGACAATTCCTATATTTTCAGAAAAAGTCCGCCTCTGACTTTGCATACATACACTACCTAAATCAAATTGCAAACATACACTACCTACATTTTCCTGAGACAAGTCCACCTCGTCCGCCTTTCGTTATATCTTTGTTCACTGTACCAAATTTATGAATGAAAATTTATTTTCAGGTTATTTATTATCGGGAATGTTTGCACTTTGCAGGTTTTTGATATTTAAATCATCAAACAATGTCGTCCGACTGGATATATTTAGCTATTTCAATCGGGAGTGCGGTGGCAACAACCTATTTGATTGGAGCAACAATATGGATTCTCTCCACGACAACATGGAGGAACAGGAGGCTAAAGTTAAACATAAGTATACAATTACATATGAATCAAGAGACCAGCATTGGCACAGAGCTCAACATAACGGGGGAAGGAAACAATCAAGCAGATGCAAAAGAAACAAGAGCTCCAATACCTAACTCAGGGGAAGTGTGACATATACCTTTACTGCTTTCACCAAGATATTGAAAATATCATAAATAGTCTTGAGATTCACATTAGTACTGAATTCATAAATATTTTTGGAGATTCACATTTACTTTCATTTCATGCAAATAATTGACAAATACTGTGGAGGTTCAAGATATTATAGTACTGAATTCATTTAGTTTAATGTTTTGAAGATATTACAATACCGATTTGACCAAAAGATTAAAGAAATCATAAATAGTGTCGAGTTTCACATTTACTAGTATTGAATTCATAAATATTTTTTGAGATTCACATTTACTTTCATTTCATGCAAATAATTGACAAATACTATGGAGGTTCAAAATATTATAGTATTGAATTCATTTAGTTTAATGTTTTGAAGATATTATAGTACTGATTTCACCAAAAGATTGAAGAAATCATAAATAGTGTCGAGTTTCACATTTACTAGTATTGAATTCATAAATATTTTTTGAGATTCACATTTACTTTCATTTCATTCAAAGAATTGATGACTACTATTGAGGTTCAAGATATTATAGTATTGAATTAATTTTGTTTCATGTTTTGAAGATATTATAGTACTGATTTGACCAAAAGATTGAAAAAATCATAAATTTTGTGGAGATTCACATTTAATAGTACTGAATTCATAAATATTTTTGGAGATTCACATTTGCTTTCATTTCATGCAGAGAATTGACGAATACTGTGGAGGTTCAAGATATTATAGTACTGAATTCATTTTGTTTCATGTTTTGAAGATATTATAGTACTGATTTGACCAAAAGATTAAAGAAATCATAAGGAGTGTCGAGATTCACATTGACTAGTACTATTTCACCAAAACATTGAATAAATCATAAATATTGTCTTGTGCTTTGTGATTGTTTATGTTTTTTATTATAAAATTTGGAGAAAAATTTAGCAAATTTAGTAACCATCTTGCTTGCAGTAGTGCTAAATTCTAAAACTCAGGACTCGAAATCCCTTTCGCATAGCATTTCTAAAACTCAAGACTCGAAATCCCCTATTTTTTATTCAAACCCTTATATCACTTCAAAGTGAGCTTTATTGTGCGAGCAAAGGAGACACAAATTGTTAATGTAGCAAGTGTGAACACTTAATTTATTAAGTGGTTATTTAGTGGCTAGGCTAGGTTAGAGTTGTCGGCTAAATTGTTTAAGTCGGCATGATATTTTTTAAATTTCTCTTCTATCCTCCTTATCCCTCCATTCTCTCCTATATTCCCTCTTCTCCCTTATCACTCCACCTCCCTTTCCCCTTATTCCTCCAACCTCCCTTCATCTTCTCCTCCAACTTCATCCTTTCCCGCTTCTCCCCTAATCTCCTTTCTCTTCTTATAAATT
Organism: Wollemia nobilis; assembly: GCA_028583015.1. Taxonomy (NCBI): domain Eukaryota; kingdom Viridiplantae; phylum Streptophyta; class Pinopsida; order Araucariales; family Araucariaceae; genus Wollemia; species Wollemia nobilis. The sequence continues at coordinate 86,984 of JAQPPZ010001388.1, read as the reverse complement.
ACTGTATATATTCTTTGTTTGTTTGAATAATGTAAATTTTGCTCTGCGAAATTATGAAATAAACCATTATTTTTTAGTGCCACCTGGTCCTTATTTTTGATTTGGTATCAGAGCCTTATATGGCAAGCTTGCTGGGCATGAATCCCTAGGATTCATGGTGATCTGGCTAGCGAGCGTGCTAGGCACATATCCCGAGGGTGCACCATGATCCATGAGCTGGGCGATCATATCGAGGAGGTGGTAGAGCATAGATTTGGACATAGATTTTGAGGCAAAGCTGAGAGCTAACGTAGATTGCATAATTTTTGTGGTGACACGTGGCAAGCAAAGCTGAGAGCTAACTCGAACATGCATCTCGAGGAGTTGAGGTAGACGTTGATGTGGCAACAACTAACATGTGGTGGGCGCTGGCAGAGTGCTGATTGGGAAAGCCGAGAGCTGACATGGCAGAATCCAGGCGTTGATGTGGCGGTCGGGTGTGTGGTGACGTGGTAAAAATTGGTTTGTCCACGTGCCGAAAGCGGATTTGTCTGAAGTAGTTTACATGGTGGACGTAGATTTTTCGAGCAAGCATAGAGTTGGGGAGTGATTTCCCAAAGACAATCGAGGTCTTATGCGCTCGCACGCATATAAGAAGACCTCTACGTCTTCCTCCCACTGAATGTGGGATAAATCCTCGTGTTTTTTTTTTTAAATTTCCGTCCATCCATTGTATAAGGAACAACAGGTTCCTTTGTTCTCCAGCCGAAGCGGGTAGCGTAGGTGGTTGAGACGCTTGCTTGCGGAAGAGAGGTCCCGGGGTCGAATCCCGTCGGGGTAAAAAATACAAGTTTTTTATTTTTTTTTGTAATCGTCGAAAGCAGCAAGGTTTAAGAAGGCGGAGGTCAGCCTTGTTTCTCACGGGAGCCATGTGGTGCAGCGGCTAGACCTTGCGAGTAGGAAACGGAGGTCCTTAGATCAAATCCCGTTGAGGATTTTGCAAAAGAAAAAAATGGATTCTTTTTTATTTAATTTTTCATTATTTGTTTTGTAATTAAAAGTTTTTAAAAATTATTTAATAATTTCCATATATATTTTATTATTATTATTTTTTAAATAAACTTTTATTTAAAAAAAAATAATTAAAATATATATAGGAAACTGTTAAAAAAATTTCTAAAGGCTTTATTAAAACAAATTTTGGAATTTTTTTTTTAAAAATTGTGAAAAGTGGAAAGTAAAAATTTGCATATTGTGAACCTGGAAAAGTTTCGGGAAGTCTTTCGAAACGCCCATTTAGCACCTCCAAAAATTTTTGGAGCCTTTGGTTGGAGGAAGAGCATATAAAGATGCTAAATAAACATGCATCTACGAATGGCGAGTGATATGTTCATCTTCGATGATATCACACATCAGCATGACTCATTTTTTACATGTCATGCCCTACATGACAAATCTTGTAGGTTGTAGTGAAAGGCCTTGCTATATTTTCTATGCACGTTTGAATGATTTCATTCATTTTTGGCATTATCTATCTTTCTCTGGTGTCCAGAGAAGTTATTTTTTATCCTTTCTATTTCCTATTTGATGTACTTCCCTAGGTTAATGAAATAACATTTAACTATCAAATTTATTTCATTTGGGTCTCTCTTCCTACATAAGTAATTGTTGTTGTCTAGATTCCTTCTTATTAAAGGCATAAGAGGCAAATGGTTGATTATAAAAAATAGAAATTCAGTTTTGAGTCTGAGCATGTATGGGCAGATGTTTTGATTCATAGAAACATGATTTGCCTGCTGACTTGAATTCCATAACTAGTTCTGGACAATAATTGAGATATATAACCTCCCTTTTAATCTTGTGCCAAAAAAAATAAAATCATACAACTTATTTAAATCCAGAATAATTGAGATATATAACCTCATTTTTAACCTTGCATAAAAAAATTCATACAACTTATTTAAAAATAAAAAAATTCAAATATTCAAGATAATTAATTAGATATAATAAATAACAAGAAACCGTGAAAATGTGTTAAGTGAACTTATGTAATATATATATATATTTATAATATATATATATTTTGTGTGCCAAATAATTTAAAAAACTAAAATCATTAATAAAATTATTTTTTCAAGCTATTCATGTATAAATTGCATAAACAACCGTGACAATACCTATATTTTCAGACAAAGTCTGCCTCTGACTCTGCATACATACACTACCTAAATCAAATTGCAGACATACACTACCTACATTTTCTTGAGACAAGTCCACCTCGTCCGCATTTCGGTATATCTTTGTTCGTTGTACCAAATTTATCGATGAAAATTTATTTCCAGGTTATTTATTATCGAGATTGTTTGCACTTTGTAGGTTTTAGACAATTAAATCATCAAACAATGTCGTCCGACTGGATATCTTCAGCTATTTCAATCGGGAGTGCGGTAGCAACAACCTATTTGATCGGAGCAACAACATGGATTCTCTCCACGACAACATGGAGGAACAGGAGGCTAAAGTTAAACATAAGTATACAATTACCTGTGAATCAAGAGACCAGCATTGGCACAGAGCTCAGCATAACGGGGGAAGGAAACAATCAAGCAGATGCCAGAGAAACAAGAGCTCCAAGTACCTAACTCGGGGAAGTGTGACATATACCTTTATTGCTTTCACCAAGATATTGAAAAAATCATAAATAGTCTTGAGATTCACATTAGTACTAAATTCATAATTATTTTTGGAGATTCACATTTACTTTCATTTCATGCAAATAATTGACAAATACTGTGGAGGTTCAAGATATTATTGTACTGAATTCATTTAGTTTAATGTTTTGAAGATATTACAATACTGATTTGACCAAAATATTGAAGAAATCATAAATAGTGTCGAGTTTCACATTTACTAGTATTGAATTCATAAATATTTTTTGAGATTCACATTTACTTTTATGATAATTGACAAATACTGTGGAGGTTCAAGATATTATAGTACTGAATTCATTTAGTTTAATGTTTTGAAGATATTATAGTACTGATTTGACCAAAAGATTGAAGAAATCATAAATAGTGTCGAGTTTCACATTTACTAGTATTGAATTCATAAATATTTTTGGAGATTCACATTTACTTTCATTTCATGCAAAGAATTGATGAATACTATGGAGGTTCAAGATATTATAGTACTGAATTCATTTTGTTTCATGTTTTGAAGATATTATAGTACTGATTTGACCAAAAGATTGAAGAAATTGTAAATTTTATGGAGATTCACATTTACTAGTATTGAATTCATAAATATTTTTGGAGATTCACATTTACTTTCATTTCATGCAAAGAATTGATGAATACTGTGGAGGTTCAAGATATTATAGTACTGAATTCATTTTGTTTCATGTTTTGAAGATATTATAGTACTGATTTGACCAAAAGATTGAAGAAATCATAAGGAGTGTCGAGATTCACATTTACTAGTACTATTTCACCAAAACATTGAATAAATCATAAATATTGTCTTGCGCTTTGTGATTGTTTATGTTTTTTATTATAAAATTTGGAGAAAAATTTAGCAAATTCAGTAACCTTCTTGCTTGCAGTAGTGCTAAATTCTAAAACTCAGGACTCGAAATCCCTTTCGCATAGCATTTCTAAAACTCAGGACTCGAAATCCCCTATTTTTTATTCAAAACCTTATATCACTTCAAAGTGAGCTTTACCGCACGAGCAAAGGAGCCGCAAATTGTTAATGTAGCAAGTGTGAACACTTAATTTATTAAGTGGTTATTTAGTGGCTAGGCTAGGTTAGAGTTGTCGGCTAAATTGTTTAAGTCGGCATGATATTTTTTAAATTTCTCTTCTATCCTCCTTATCCCTCCATTCTCTCCTATATTCCCTCTTCTCCCTTATCACTCCACCTCCCTTTCCCCTTATTCCTCCAACCTCCCTTCATCTTCTCCTTCGATTTCATCCCTTCCCGCTTCTCCCCTAATCTCCTTTCTCTTCTTATAAATTAGTGGATATATTCTTTGTTTGTTTGAATAATGTAATTTTTGCTCTGCAAAATTATGAAATAAACCATTATTTGTTAGTGCCACCTGGTCCTTATTTTAGATTTGGTATCAAAGCCTTATCTGGCAAGCGTGCTAGGCACGAATCTCGAGGACACACGGTGATCTGGTTGGCGAGAATGCTTGGGCATGTATCTCGAGGGTGCATGTTGATCGAGGAGCTGGGCAATCGGATCGAGGAGGTGGCAAAGCGTAGAGCTGGGCATGGATTTTGAGGCAGAGCTGAGAGCTGACATGGACTGCATGATTTTTGAGGTGACATGTGGCAGGCGAAGTTGAGAGATAACTTGGACACATAGCTCGAGGAGCTAAGGTGGACGTTGACATGGTGACAACTAACACGTGGCGGGCGCTGGCAGAGTGCTAATCGGGCAAGCCGAGAGCTGCCATGGTAGAGGCCGGGCGGCGACGTGGCGGTCGGGCGTGTGGTGACATGGCAAAAATTGGTTTGTCCACGTGGCAAAAGCGGATTCATCTGAAGCAGTTTACATGGTGGACGTAGATTTGCCAAGCAAGCATAGAGTTGGGGAGTGATTTTTCGAAGGCAATCGAGGTCTTATGCGCTGGCACGCATATAAGAAGACCTCTTCATCTTCCTCCCACTAAATGTGGGATAAATCCTTGCATTTTTTTTTTAAATTGCCACCCATCCACTGTATAAGGAACAACAGGTTCCTTTGTCCTCCAACCGAAGCGGGTAGCGTAGGTGGTTGAGACGCTTGCTTGCGGAGGAGAGGTCCTGGGGTGGAATCCCGTCAAGGTAAAAAATACAAGTTTTTTATTTTTTTTTGTAATCGCCGAAAGTAGCAAGGTTTAAGAAGGTAGAGGTCAGCCTTGTTTCTCATCGGAGCTACGTGGTCCAGTGGCTAGACCTTGCGGGTAGGAAGTGGAGGTCCTTAGATCGAATCCCATCGGGGATTTCGTAAAAGAAAAAAAAGGTTTCTTTTTTATTTAATTTTTCATTATTTGTTTTTTAATTAAAAGTTTTTAAAAATTATTTAATAATTTCCATATATATTTTATTATTATGTTTTTTTAAATAAACTTTTATTTAAAAAAAGATAATTAAAATATATATAGGAAATTATTAAAAAAAAATTTGAAGGCTTTATTAAAAAAAAATTTGGAATTTTTTTTTTTAAAAATTGTGAAAAGTGGAAAGTGAAAATTTGCATATTGTGAACCCGGAAAAGTGTCGGGAAGTCTTTCGAAGCGCTCGTTTAGCACCTCCAAAAAATTTTGGAACCTTTGACTGTCTATGGAAATGGAAAATAAACTCGTAGTTTCTAGTATGTCTCTAATCTGGTTAAAGGTCTTATGAGACTCATGGAGTGTGAGCATGTTGATCCATTCAATCTTGGGAATCTTGGTGAATTTACAATGTTGGAATTAGCACAGGTTGTTAAGGACACAATAGATCCTAATGCAAAGATTGAGTTCAAAGCAAACACAGAAGATGACCCCAATAAGAGGAAACCAGACATCACTAAGGCTATAAGGATCTTCTTGGTCGGGAACCCAAGGTGTCACTAAGAAAGGGCCTTCCTCTCATGGTGGAAGATTTTTGTCGTCCCATATTTGGAGATAATAAGGAAGAGCATATAAAGATGCTAAATAAACATGCATCTACGAATGGCGAGTGATATGTTCATCTTCGGTGATATCACACATCAACATGACTCATTGTTTACATGTCATGCCCTACATGACAAATCTTGTAGGTTGTAGTGAAAGGCCTTGCTATATTTTCTATGCACATTTGAATGATTTAAGTTATTTTTTATCCTTTCTATTTTCTATTTAATATACTTCACTAGTTTAATGAAATAACATTTAGCTATCAAATTTATTTCATTTGGGTCTCTCTTCCTAAAAAATTCATGCAACTTATTTAAAAATAAAAAAATTCAAATATTCAAGATAATTAATTATATATAATAAATAACAAGAAATCGTGAAAATATGTTAAGTGAACTTATGTAATATATATATTTTGTGTGCCAAATAATTTGAAAAACTAAAATCATTAATAAAATTATTTTTTCAAACTATTCATGTATAAATTGCATAAACAACCATGACAATTCCTATATTTTCAGAAAAAGTCCGCCTCTGACTTTGCATACATACACTACCTAAATCAAATTGCAAACATACACTACCTACATTTTCCTGAGACACGTCTACCTCGTCCGCATTTCGGTATATCATTGTTCATTGTACCAAATTTATGAATGAAAATTTATTTTCAGGTTATTTATTATCGGGAATGTTTGCACTTTGCAGGTTTTTGATATTTAAATCATCAAACAATGTCGTCCGACTGGATATCTTTAGCTATTTCAATCGGGAGTGCGGTGGCAACAACCTATTTGATTGGAGCAACAATATGGATTCTCTCCACGACAACATGGAGGAACAGGAGGCTAAAGTTAAACATAAGTATACAATTACATATGAATCAAGAGACCAGCATTGGCACAGAGCTCAAAATAACGGGGGAAGGAAACAATCAAGCAGATGCAAAAGAAACAAGAGCTCCAATACCTAACTCGGGGGAAGTGTGACATATACCTTTACTGCTTTCACCAAGATATTGAAAATATCATAAATAGTCTTGAGATTCACATTAGTACTGAATTCATAAATATTTTTGGAGATTCACATTTACTTTCATTTCATGCAAATAATTGACAAATACTGTGGAGGTTCAAGATATTATAGTACTGAATTCATTTAGTTTAATGTTTTGAAGATATTACAATACTGATTTGACCAAAAGATTGAAGAAATCATAAATAGTGTCGAGTTTCACATTTACTAGTATTGAATTCATAAATATTTTTTGAGATTCACATTTACTTTCATTTCATGCAAATAATTGACAAATACTATGGAGGTTCAAAATATTATAGTATTGAATTCATTTAGTTTAATGTTTTGAAGATATTATAGTACTGATTTCACCAAAAGATTGAAGAAATCATAAATAGTGTCGAGTTTCACATTTACTAGTATTGAATTCATAAATATTTTTTGAGATTCACATTTACTTTCATTTCATTCAAAGAATTGATGACTACTATTGAGGTTCAAGATATTATAGTATTGAATTAATTTTGTTTCATGTTTTGAAGATATTATAGTACTGATTTGACCAAAAGATTGAAAAAATCATAAATTTTGTGGAGATTCACATTTAATAGTACTGAATTCATAAATATTTTTGGAGATTCACATTTGCTTTCATTTCATGCAGAGAATTGACGAATACTGTGGAGGTTCAAGATATTATAGTACTGAATTCATTTTGTTTCATGTTTTGAAGATATTATAGTACTGATTTGACCAAAAGATTAAAGAAATCATAAGGAGTGTCGAGATTCACATTGACTAGTACTATTTCACCAAAACATTGAATAAATCATAAATATTGTCTTGTGCTTTGTGATTGTTTATGTTTTTTATTATAAAATTTGGAGAAAAATTTAGCAAATTTAGTAACCATCTTGCTTGCAGTAGTGCTAAATTCTAAAACTCAGGGCTCGAAATCCCTTTCGCATAGCATTTCTAAAACTCAAGACTCGAAATCCCCTATTTTTTATTCAAACCCTTATATCACTTCAAAGTGAGCTTTATTGTGCGAGCAAAGGAGACACAAATTGTTAATGTAGCAAGTGTGAACACTTAATTTATTAAGTGGTTATTTAGTGGCTAGGCTAGGTTAGAGTTGTCGGCTAAATTGTTTAAGTCGGCATGATATTTTTTAAATTTCTCTTCTATCCTCCTTATCCCTCCATTCTCTCCTATATTCCCTCTTCTCCCTTATCACTCCACCTCCCTTTCCCCTTATTCCTCCAACCTCCCTTCATCTTCTCCTCCGACTTCATCCTTTCCCGCTTCTCCCCTAATCTCCTTTCTCTTCTTATAAATTACTGTATATATTCTTTGTTTGTTTGAATAATGTAAATTTTGCTCTACGAAATTATGAAATAAACCATTATTTTTTAGTGCCACCTGGTCCTTATTTTTGATTTGGTATCAGAGCCTTATATGGCAAGCTTGCTGGGCATGAATCCCTAGGATTCATGGTGATCTGGCTAGCGAGCGTGCTAGGCACATATCCCAAGGGTGCACCATGATCCATGAGCTGGGCGATCATATCGAGGAGGTGGTAGAGCATAGATTTGGACATAGATTTTGAGGCAAAGCTGAGAGCTAACGTAGATTGCATAATTTTTGTGGTGACACGTGGCAAGCAAAGCTGAGAGCTAACTCGAACATGCATCTCGAGGAGTTGAGGTAGACGTTGATGTGGCAACAACTAACATGTGGTGGGCGCTGGCAGAGTGCTGATTGGGAAAGCCGAGAGCTGACATGGCAGAATCCAGGCGTTGATGTGGCGGTCGGGTGTGTGGTGACGTGGTAAAAATTGGTTTGTCCACGTGCCGAAAGCGAATTTTTCTGAAGTAGTTTACATGGCGAACGCAGATTTTTCGAGCAAGCATAGAGTTGGGGAGTGATTTCTCGAAGTCAATCGAGGTCTTATGTGGTCGCACGCATATAAGAAGACCTCTACGTCTTCCTCCCACTGAATGTGGGATAAATCCTCGTGTTTTTTTTTTTTAATTTCCGTCCATCCATTGTATAAGGAACAACAGGTTCCTTTTTCCTCCAGCCGAAGCGAGTAGCGTAGGTGGTTGAGACGCTTGCTTGCGCAAGAGAGGTCCCAGGGTCGAATCCCGTCAGGGTAAAAAATGCAAGTTTTTTATTCTTTTTTGTAATCGTCGAAAGCAGCAAGGTTTAAGAAGGCGGAGGTCAGCCTTGTTTCTCACGGGAGCCATGTGGTGCAGCGGCTAGACCTTGCGAGTAGGAAACGGAGGTCCTTAGATCAAATCCCGTTGAGGATTTTGCAAAAGAAAAAAATGGATTCTTTTTTATTTAATTTTTCATTATTTGTTTTGTAATTAAAAGTTTTTAAAAATTATTTAATAATTTCCATATATATTTTATTATTATTATTTTTTAAATAAACTTTTATTTAAAAAAAAATAATTAAAATATATATAGGAAACTGTTAAAAAAATTTCTAAAGGCTTTATTAAAACAAATTTTGGAATTTTTTTTTTTTTAAATTGTGAAAATTGGAAAGTAAAAATTTGCATATTGTGAACATGGAAAAGTTTCGGGAAGTCTTTCAAAACGCCCATTTAGCACCTCCAAAAATTTTTGGAGCCTTTGGTTGGAGGAAGAGCATATAAAGATGCTAAATAAACATGCATCTACGAATGGCGATTGATATGTTCATCTTCGATGATATCACACATAAGCACGACTCATTTTTTACATGTCATGCCCTACATGACAAATCTTGTAGGTTGTAGTGAAAGGCCTTGATATATTTTCTATGCACGTTTGAATGATTTCATTCATTTTTGGCATTATCTATCTTTCTCTGGTGTCCAGAGAAGTTATTTTTTATCCTTTCTATTTCCTATTTGATGTACTTCCCTAGGTTAATGAAATAACATTTAACTATCAAATTTATTTCATTTGGGTCTCTCTTCCTACATAAGTAATTGTTGTTGTCTAGATTCCTTCTTATTAAAGGCATAAGAGGCAAATGGTTGATTATAAAAAATAGAAATTCAGTTTTGAGTCTGAGCATTTATGGGCAGATGTTTTGATTCATAGGAACATGATTTGCCTGCTGACTTGAAATCCATAACTAGTTCTAGACAATAATTAAGATATATAACCTCCCTTTTAATCTTGTGCCAAAAAAAATAAATCATACAACTTATTTAAATCCAGAATAATTGAGATATATAACCTCATTTTTAACCTTGCATAAAAAAATTCATACAACTTATTTAAAAATAAAAAAATTCAAATATTCAAGATAATTAATTAGATATAATAAATAACAATAAATCGTGAAAATGTGTTAAGTGAACTTATGTAATATATATATATATTTTGTGTGCCAAATAATTTGAAAAACTAAAATCATTAATAAAATTATTTTTTCAAACTATTCATGTATAAATTGCATAAACAACCGTGACAGTACCTATATTTTCAGACAAAGTTTGCCTTCGACTCTGCATACATACACTACCTAAATCAAATTGCAGACATACACTACCTACATTTTCTTGAGACAAGTCCACCTCGTCCGCATTTTGGTGTATCTTTGTTCGCTGTACCAAATTTATTGATGAAAATTTATTTTCAGGTTATTTATTATCGAGATTGTTTGCACTTTGCAGGTCTTTGAAAATTAAATCATCAAACAATGTCGTTCCATTGGATATCTTCAGCTATTTCAATTGAGAGTGCGGTAGCAACAACCTATTTGATCGGAGCAACAACATGGATTCTCTCCACGACAACATGGAGGAACAAGAGGCTATAGTTAAACATAAGTATACAATTACTTGTGAATCAAGAGACCAGCATTGGCATAGAGCTCAGCATAACAGGGGAAAGAAATAATCAAGCAGATGCCAGAGAAACAAGAGCTCCAGTACCTAACTCAGGGGAAGTGTGACATATACCTTTACTGCTTTCACCAAGATATTGAAAAAATCATAAATAGTCTTGAGATTCACATTAGTATTGAATTCATAAATATTTTTGGAGATTCACATTTACTTTCATTTCATACAAATAATTGACAAATACTGTGGAGGTTCAAGATATTATAGTACTGAATTCATCTAGTTTAACATTTTGAAGATATTACAATACTGATTTGGCCAAAATATTGAAGAAATCATAAATAGTGTTGAGTTTCACATTTACTAGTATTGAATTCATAAATATTTTTCGAGATTCACATTTACTTTTATGATAATTGACAAATATTGTGGAGGTTCAAGATATTATAGTACTAAATTCATTTAGTTTAATGTTTTGAAGATATTATAGTACTGATTTGACCAAAAGATTAAAGAAATCATAAATTTTGTGGAGATTCACATTACCTAGTATTGAATTCATAAATATTTTTTGGAGATTCACATTTACTTTCATTTCATGAAAAGAATTGATGAATACTATGGAGGTTCAAGATATTATAGTACTGAATTCATTTTGTTTCACGTTTTGAAAATATTATAGTACTAATTTGACCAAAATATTGAAGAAATCATAAATTTTGTGGAGATTTACATTTACTAGTACTTAATTCATAAATATTTTTGGAGATTCACATTTACTTTCATTTCATGCAAAGAATTGACGAATACTGTGGAGGTTCAAGATATTATAGTACTGAATTCATTTTGTTTCATGTTTTGAAGATATTATAGTACTGATTTGACCAAAAGATTGAAAAAATCATAAAGAGTGTTGAGATTCACATTTACTAGTACTATTTCACCAAAATATTGAATAAATCATAAATATTGTCTTGCCCTTTTTGATTGTTTATGTTTTTTAATATAAAATTTGAAGAAAAATTTAGCAAATTCAGTAACCTTCTTGCTTGAAGTAGTGCTAAATTCTAAAACTCAGGACTCGAAATCCCTTTCGCATAGCATTTCTAAAGCTCAAGACTCGAAATCCCTTTCACATAACATTTCTAAAACTCAGGACTCGAAATCCCCTATCTTTTATTCAAACCCTTATATCACTTCAAAGTGAGCTTTACCGTGCGAGCAAAGGAGCCGCAAATTGTTAATGTAGCAAGTGTGAACACTTAATTTATTAAGTGGTTATTTAGTGGCTAGGCTAGGTTAGAGTTACTAGCTAAATTGTTTAAGTCGACATGATATTTTTTAAATTTCTCTTCTATCCTCCTTATCCCTCCATTCTCTCCTATATTCCCTCTTCTCCCTTATCATTCCACCTCCCTTTCCCCTTATTCCTCCAACCTCCCTTCATCTTCTCCTCCGACTTCATCCCTTCCCGCTTCTCCCCTAATCTCCTTTCTCTTCTTATAAATTAGTGGATATATTCTTTGTTTGTTTGAATAATGTAATTTTTGCTCTACAAAATTATGAAATAAACCATTATTTGTTAGTGCCACTTGGTCATTATTTTAGATTTGGTATCAGAGCCTTATCTGGCAAGCATGTTGGGCATGAATCTCGAGGATGCACGATGATCTGGTTGGCGAGCATGCTGGGCACGTATCCCGAGGGTGCACCATGATCGAGGAGCTAGGTGATCGGATCAAGGAGGTGGGAAAGTGCAGAGTTGGGCACATATTTTGAGGTAGAGCTGAGAGCTAACATGGACTACATGATTTCTAAGGTGACACATGGCAGGCAAAGCTGAGAGCTGAGGTGGATGCTGACGTGGCGTCAACTAACACGTGGTGGGCACTGGCAGAGTGGCGTCCACATTTTCATGCTTCTCCCCTAATCTCCTTTCTCTTCTTATAAATTAGTGGATATATTCTTTGTTTGTTTGAATAATGTAATTTTTGCTCTACGAAATTATGAAATAAACCATTATTTGTTAGTGCCACCTGGTCCTTATTTTAGATTTGGTATCATAGCATTATCTGGCAAGCGTGCTAGGCACGAATCTTGAGGACACATGATGATCTGGTTGGCGAGAGTGTTTGCACGTATCTCGAGGGTGCATCATGATTGAGGAGCTGGGCGATCAGATCGAGGAGGTGGCAGAGCATAGAGCTAGGCATGGATTTTGATGCAGAGCTGAGAGCTAACGCGGACTGCATGATTTTTGAGGTGACACATGGCAGGCAGAGCTGAGAGCTGACTCAGACACGTAGCTTGAGGAGCTAAGGTGGACGTTGATGTGGCGATAGCTAACACATGGCAGGCACTGGTAGAGTGCTGACTGGGCAAGCCGAGAGCTGACGTGGCAGAAGCCGGGCACTATCGTGGCGGTCGAGCATGTGGTGACATGGCAAAAATTGGTTTGTCCACGTGGCAAAAGTGGATTCGTCTGAAGCAGTTTACGTGGTGGACGCAGATTTGCCAAGCAAGCATAGAGTTGGGGAGTGATTTCTCGAAGGCAGTCGAGGTCTTATGCGCTCGTGCGCATATAAGAAGACCTCTGTGTCTTCCCCCCACTGAATGTGGGATAAATACTCACATTTTTTTTTTTTAAATTCCACCCATCCACTTTATAAGGAACAGCTGGTTCCTTTGTCCTCCAGCCGAAGCGGGTAGCATAGGTGGTTGAGACACTTGCTTGTGGAAGAGAGGTCCCGAGGTCGAATCCCGTCGGGGTAAAAAATACAGGTTTTTTATTTTTTTTTGTCATCGTCGAAAGTAGCAAAGTTTAAGAAGGCGGAGGTCAGCCTTGTTTCTCACCGGAGCCGCATGGTGCAGTGGATAAAACTTGCGGGTAGAAAGCGGAGGTCCTTAGATCGAATCCCATCGGGGATTTCACAAAAGAAAAAAAAGGTTTATTTTTTATTTAATTTTTCATTATTTGTTTTTTAATTAAAAGTTTTTAAAAATTATTTAATAATTTCCATATATATTTTATTATTATGTTTTTTTAAATAAACTTTTATTTAAAAAAATATAATTAAAATATATATAGGAAATTGTTAAAAAAAATTCTAAAGGCTTTATTAAAACAAATTTTGGAAAAAAAATTTAAAAAAATTGTGAAAAGTGGAAAGTAAAAATTTGCATATTTTGAACCTGAAAAAGTGTCTGGAAGTCTTCCGAAACACCCGTTTAGCACCTCCAAAAAATTATGGACAGATGTTTTGATTCATAGGAACATGATTTGCCTGCTGATTTGAATTCCAGAACTAGTTCTAGACAATAATTGAGATATATAACCTCCATTTTAATTTTGTGCCAAAAAAAAAAAAAATCATACAACTTATTTAATTCCAAAATAATTGAGATATATAACCTCATTTTTAACCTTGCATAAAAAAATTCATACAACTTATTTAAAAATAAAAAAATTCAAATATTCAAAATAATTAATTAGATATAATAAATAACAAGAAACAGTGAAAATGTGTTAAGTGAACTTATGTAATATATATATATTTTGTGTGCCAAATAATTTGAAAAACTAAAATCATTAATAAAATTATTTTTTCAAACTATTCATGTATAAATTGCATAAACAACCGTGACAGTACCTATATTTTCAGACAAAGTCTTCCTCTGACTCTGCATACATACACTACCTAAATCAAATTGCAGACATACACTACCTACATTTTCCTGAGACAAGTTTGCCTCGTTTGCCTTTCGGTATATCTTTGTTCGTTGTACCAAATTTATCGATGAAAATTTATTTTCAGGTTATTTATTATCGAGATTGTTTGCACTTTGCAGGTTTTTGACAACTAAATCATCAAACAATGTCGTCCGACTGGATATCTTCAGTTATTTCAATCGGGAGTGCGGTAGCAAAAGCCTATTTGATCGGAGCAACAACATGGATTCTCTCCATGACAACATGGAGGAACAGGAGGCTAAAGTTAAACATAAGTATACAATTACCTATGAATCAAGAGACTAGCATTGGCACAAAGCTCAGCATAACGGGGGAAGGAAACAATCAAGCAGATGCCGGAGAAACAAGAGCTCCAATACCTAACTCAGGGGAAGTGTGACATATACCTTTACTCCTTTCACCAAGTTATTGAAAAAATCATAAATAGTCTTGAGATTCACATTAGTACTGAATTCATAAATATTTTTGGAGATTCACATTTACTTTCATTTCATGCAAATAATTGACAAATACTATGGAGGTTCAAGATATTATAGTACTGAATTCATTTTGTTTCATGTTTTGAAGATATTATAGTACTGATTTGACCAAAAGATTGAAGAAATCATAAATTTTATGGAGATTCATATTTACTAGTACTGAATTCATAAATATTTTTGGAGATTCACATTTACTTTCATTTCATGCAAAGAATTGAGGAATACTATGGAGGTTCAAGATATTATAGTGCTGAATTCATTTTGTTTCATGTTTTCAAGATATTATAGTATTGATTTGACCAAAATATTGAAAAAATCATAAGGAGTGTCGAGATTCACATTTACTAGTACTATTTCACCAAAATATTGAATAAATCATAAATATTGTCTTGCGCTTTGCGATTGTTTATGTTTTTTATTATAAAATTTGAAGAAAAATTTAGCAAATTCAGTAACCTTCTTGCTTGCAGTAGTGCTAAATTCTAAAACTCAAGACTCGAAATCCCTTTTGCATAGCATTTCTAAAACTCAGGACTCAAAATCCCCTATTTTTTACTCAAACCCTTATATCACTTCAAAGTGAGCTTTACCGCGCGAGCAAAGGAGCCGCAAATTGTTAATGTAGCAAGTGTGAACACTTAATTTATTAAATGGTTATTTAGTGGCTAGGCTATGTTAGAGTTGTCGGCTAAATTGTTTAAGTCGGCATGATATTTTTTAAATTTCTCTTCTATCCTCCTTATCCCTCCATTCTCTCATATATTCCCTCTTCTCCCTTATCACTCCACGTCCCTTTCCACTTATTCCTCCAACCTCCCTTCATCTTCTCCTCCGACTTCATCCCTTCTCGCTTCTCCCCTAATCTCCTTTCTCTTCTTATAAATTAGTGGATATATTCTTTGTTTGTTTGAATAATGTAATTTTTGCTCTACGAAATTATGAAATAAACCATTATTTGTTAGTTCCACCTGGTCCTTATTTTAGATTTGGTATCAGAGCCTTATCTGGCAAGCGTGTTGGGCACAAATATCGAGGACGCACGATGATTTGGCTGGCAAGAGTGTTGGGCACGTATCCCAAGGGTGCACCATGATCGAGGAGCTGGGTGATCGGATCGAGGAGGTGGTAGAGCGTAGAGCTAGGCATGGATTTTGAGGCAGAGCTGAGAGCTAATGCAGACTGCATGATTTTTGAGGTGACACATGGCAGGCAGATCTGAGAGTTGACTCGAACACACAGCTCGAGGAGCTGAGGTGGACGTTGATGTGGCGACAACTAACACATGGCAGGCACTGGCAGAGTGCTGACTAGGCAAGCTGAGAGCTGACATGGCAGAAGTCGGGCACTGACGTGGCGGTCGAGCATGTGGTGACGTGGCAAAAATTGGTTTGTCCACGTGGTGAAAGCAGATTCATCTAAAGCAGTTTACATGGCAGACATAGATTTATCGAGCAAGCATAGAGTTGGGGAGTGATTTTTGCGTCTTCCTCCCACTGAATGTGGGATAAATCCTCACATTTTTTTTTTTTAATTCCACCCATCCACTGTATAAGGAACAACAGGTTCCTTTGTCCTCCAGCCGAAGTGGGTAGCGTAGGTGGTTGAGACACTTGCTTGCAGAAGAGAGGTCTTGAGGTTGAATATCGTCGGGGTAAAAAATACAAGTTTTTTATTTTTTTTGTAATCGTCGAAAGCAAGAAGGTTTAAGAAGGCGGAGGTCGGCCTTGTTTCTCATCGGAGCCGCATGGTGCAGCGGATAGACCTTGTGGGTAGGAAGCGGAGGTCCTTAGATCGAATCCCATCGGGGATTTCGCAAAAGAAAAAAAAAGGTTTCTTTTTTATTTAATTTTTCATTATTTGTTTTTTAATTAAAAGTTTTTAAAAATTATTTAATAATTTCCATATATATTTTATTATTATGTTTTTTTAAATAAAATTTGATTTAAAAAAATATAATTAAAATATATATAGGAAATTGTTAAAAAAATTTCTAAAGGCTTTATTAAAACAAATTTTGGAAAAAAAATTTAAAAAAATTGTGAAAAGTGGAAAGTGAAAATTTGAATACTGTGAACCTAGAAAAGTGTTGGGAAGTCTTCTGGAACGCCCGTTTAGCACCTCCAAAAAATTATGGGCAGATGTTTTGATTCATAGGAACATGATTTGCCTGCTGACTTGAATTCCAGAACTAGTTCTAGACAATAATTGAGATATATAACCTCCCTTTTAATCTTGTGCCAAAAAAAATAAAAAAATCATACAACTTATTTAAATCTAGAATAATTGAGATATATAACCTCATTTTTAACCTTGCATAAAAAAATTCATACAACTTATTTAAAAATAAAAAAATACAAATATTCAAGATAATTAATTAGATATAATAAATAACAAGAAACCGTGAAAATATGTTAAGTGAACTTATGTAATATATATTTTGTGTGCCAAATAATTTGAAAAACTAAAATCATTAATAAAATTATTTTTTCAAACTATTCATGTATAAATTGCATAAACAACCGTGACAGTACCTATATTTTCAAACAAAGTCCGCCTCCGACTCTGCATACATACACTACCTAAATCAAATTGTAGACATACACTACCTACATTTTCTTGAGACAAGTCCGCCTCGTCCGCCTTTCGGTATATCTTTGTTTGCTGTACCAAATTTATCGATGAAAATTTATTTTTAGGTTATTTATTATCGGGATTGTTTGCACTTTGCAGGTTTTTGACAATTAAATCATTAAACAATGTCGTCTGACTGGATATATTCAGCTATTTCAATCGGGAGTGCGGTAGCAACAACCTATTTGATCGGAGCAACAACATGGATTCTCTCCACAACAACATGGAGGAACAGGAGGCTAAAGTTAAACATAAGTATACAATTACCTATGAATCAAGAGACCAGCATTGGCACAGAGCTCAGCATAACGGGGGAAGGAAACAATCAAGCAGATGCTGGAAAAGCAAGAGCTGCAGTACCTAACTCAGGGGAAGTGTGACATATACCTTTACTGCTTTCACCAAGATATTAAAAAAATCACAAATAGTCTTGAGATTCACATTAGTACTGAATTCATAAATATTTTTGGAGATTCACATTAGTACTGAATTCATAAATTTTTTTGGAGATTCACATTTACTTTTATTTCATGCAAATAATTGACAAATACTATGGAGGTTCAAGATATTATAGTACTGAATTCATTTTGTTTCATTTTTTGAAGATATTATAGTACTGATTTGACCAAAAGATTGAAGAAATCATAAATTTTGTGGAGATTCACATTTACTAGTACTGAATTCATAAATATTTTTGGAGATTCACATTTACTTTCATTTTATGCAAAGAATTGACGAATACTATGGAGGTTCAAGATATTATAGTACTTAATTCATTTTGTTTCATGTTTTGAAGATATTATAGTACTGATTTGACCAAAATATTGAAAAAATCATAAGGAGTGTCGAGATTCACATTTATTAGTACTATTTCACCAAAACATTGAATAAATCATAAATATTGTCTTGCGCTTTACGATTGTTTATGTTTTTTATTATAAAATTTGAATAAAAATTTAGCAAATTCAGTAACCTTCTTGCTTGCAGTAGTGCTAAATTCTAAAACTCAAGACTCGAAATCCCTTTCGCATAGCATTTCTAAAACTCAAGACTCAAAATATCCTATTTTTTATTCAAACCCTTATATCACTTCAAAGTGAGATTTACCGTGCGAGCAAAGGAGCCACAAATTGTTAATGTAGCAAGTGTGAACACTTAATTTATTAAATGGTTATTTAGTGGCTAGGCTATGTTAGAGTTGTCGGCTAAATTGTTTAAGTCGGCATGATATTTTTTAAATTTCTCTTCTATCCTTCTTATCCCTCCATTCTCTCCTATATTCCCTCTTCTCCCTTATCACTCCACCTCCCTTTCCCCTTATTCCTCCAACCTCCCTTCATATTCTCCTCCGACTTCATCTCTTCCCGCTTCTCCCCTAATCTCCTTTCTCTTATTATAAATTAGTGGATATATTCTTTGTTTGTTTGAATAATGTAATTTTTGCTCTACGAAATTATGAAATAAACCATTATATGTTAGTGCCACCTGGTCCTTATTTTAGATTTGGTATTAGAGCCTTATCTGGCAAGCATGTTGGGCACGAATCTCAAGGATGCACGATGATCTGGCTAGCGAATGTGCTGGGCACGTATCCTGAGGGTGCATCATGATCAAGGAGTTGGGTGATTGAATCGAGGAGGTGGCAGAGCATAGAGCTACGCATGGATTTCGAGGCAAAGTTGAGAACTAACGTAGACTACATAATTTTTGAGGTGACACATGGCAGGCAAAGCTGAGAGTTGACTCAGACACGCAGGTCGAGGAGCTGAGGTGGACGTTGATGTGGCGGTAGGTAACACATGGTGAGCACTGGAAGAGTGCTGACTGGGCAAGCCGAGAGCTAATGTGGTAGAAGTCGAGCACTAACGTGACGGTCGAGCATGTGGTGATGTGGCAAAAATTGGTTTGTCCATGTGGTGAAAATGGATTCATCTGAAGGAGTTTACGTGGTGGACAAATATTTGCTGAGCAAGCATAGAGTTGGGGAGTGATTTCTCGAAGGCAATCGAGGTTTTATGCGCTCGTGTGCATATAAGAAGACCTCTACGTCTTCCTCCCACTGAATGTGGGATAAATCCTCGCATTTTTTTTTTAAATTCCACCCATCCACTGTGTAAGGAACAGCAGATTCCTTTGTCCTCCAGCCGAAGCGGGTAGCTTAGGTGGTTGAGACACTTGCTTGCGGAATATAGGTCCCGAGGTTGAATCCCATCGGGGTAAAAAATACAATTTTTTTATTTTTTTTTGTTAACAAGGTTTAAGAATGCGAAGGTCAGCCTTGTTTCTCATCGGAGCCGTGTGGTGCAGCGGATAGACCTTGCGGGTAGGAAGCGGAGGTCCTTAGATTGAATCCCGTCAGGGATTTCGCAAAAGAAAAAAATGGTTTCTCTTTTATTTAATTTTTCATTATTTGTTTTTTAATTAAAAATTTTTATTTTATTATTATGTTTTTTTTAAATAAACTTTTATTTAAAAAAAGATAATTAAAATATATATAGGAAATTGTTAAAAAAAATTCTAAAGGCTTTATTAAAACAAATTTTAGAAAAAAATTGTGAAAAGTGGAAAGTGAAAATTTGCATATTGTGAACCTGGAAAAGTGTCGGGAAGTCTTTCGGAATGCCCGTTTAGCACCTCCAAAAAATTTTGGGCAGATGTTTTGATTCATAGGAACGTGATTTGCCTGCTGACTTGAACTCCAGAACTAGTTCTAGACAATAATTGAGATATATAACCTCCCTTTTAATCTTGTGCCAAAAAAAAAAAAAAAATCATACAACTTATTTAAATCTAGAATAATTGAGATATATAACCTCATTTTTAACCTTGCATAAAAAAATTCAAACAACTTATTTAAAAATAAAAAAATTTAAATATTCGAGATAATTAATTAGATATAATAAATAACAAGAAACCGTGAAAATGTGTTAAGTGAACTTATGTAATATATATATATATATATATTTTGTGTGCCAAATAATTTGAAAAACTAAAATCTTTAATAAAATTATTTTTTCAAACTATTCACGTATAAATTGCATAAACAGCCATAACAGTACCTATATTTTTAGACAAAGTCCGCCTCCGACTATGCATACATACACTACCTAAATCAAATTGTAGACATACACTACCTACATTTTCTTGAGACAAGTCCGCCTCGTCCGCCTTTCGGTATATCTTTGTTTGCTGTACCAAATTTATCGATGAAATTTTATTTTTAGGTTATTTATTATCGGGATTGTTTGCACTTTGTAGGTTTTTGACAATTAAATCATCAAACAATGTCGTCCGACTGGATATCTTCAGCTATTTCAATCGGGAGTGTGGTAGCAACAACCTATTTGATCAGAGCAACAACATGGATTCTCTCCACGACAACATGGAGGAACAAGAGGCTAAATTTAAAAATAAATATACAATTACCTGTGAATCAAGAGACCAGCATTGGCACAGAGCTCAGCATAACGGGGGAAGGAAACAATCAAGCAAATGCCAAAGAAACAAGAGCTCCCTTACCTAACTCAGGGGAAGGGTGACATATACGTTTACTGCTATCACCAAGATATTGAAAAAATCATAATTAGTCTTGAGATTCACATTTGTACTATTAGTTCTAGTGAAACCTACTATGTTGGCAATGTCATTATAAGATATGTCTTGAGAGACTTTTTGTTCACTCAAAAGTTTAAGCAATATTTCCCTATAAGCAGGTGATATTTTTAAAAACTCCAAGAGATAAGTCTTGATTGGTATGATTTCTAGCTACTATCAAAGATAAAAATTATGTAGGGTATTTTTAGGAATTGAAATGACTAAATTTGGTTTATTAGAAACATCCACCTTAGTATTATGAGAAAGGACTAATGTTGGTTGTGTATATGGTTTAGAGGATTGAAATTTATCTTGTTGTTTGGTTACTATGTAGGATGGTTTTGATAAATTAATTTTACTTATAAATTTAGTAGCTTTCTAATTATGGGATAGTAAAGGGTTTTGAAAATTTTCTAATTTTTTATTAGGAGTATCTTTTTTATTGAAAAATATTTTCTTTCTATAAGGTCTTGAATAAGATGTCAAAAAGTGATACATCTATCAGTTTTATGACCATCTATGTGATGATAGTCATTATGTTCATATTATTTATACCAATTGGGTAACTCTTTTGAAGTATCCCATGGGCTAATGTGTGGGAGATCTATCATTTTCTAATTAAGAAGAATTCTTAGCATAATGGTTTGTGTTTTTCTAGTATTTGTAAATTGTTGCTTAGATTTATCTTATTTTGATAATACTAGCTTTTGAGGAGCATTTTGGGTTGTAATTATATTATTGATTTGGTAGGAATTTGTTACACTATCCCTTATAACATGTTTGTTTTGGTATTTTATTTTACTAGAAAATTTGTCTTCTTCATTCTTATAGTTAAGTTACCTCCATATTATAAGGACAAATTATACCCTTTTGGCTATGTTTATGGATTTTTAAAAAGAGAAAATACTGGTCATTTATAAGGGATAAGAAAATTGTTCATAAGGGTTTCATATGAAGATATGCAATAATTCTTTAGAGGGGTGAATATATTTATGTCTTCCTACCAAGGTCCTCCACTTAGATAGGAAATATAAAAACATATTCATTTTTAGCTTACTTAAGTTTTTAAAGAGCTTATGGAATTTTTTTTCAAACAAGTTTTAGTTTTAGCTTACTTAAATTTAGTAGCTTTCTAATTATGGGATAGTAAAGGGTTTTGAAAAATTTCTAATTTTTTATTAGGAGTATCTTTTTGATTGAAAAATATTTTCTTTCTATAAGGTCTTGAATAAGATGTCAAAAAGTGATACATCTATCAGTTTTATGACCATCTATGTGATGATAGTCATTATGTTCATATTATTTATACCAATTGGGTAACTCTTTTGAAGTATCCCATGGGCTAATGTGTGGGAGATCTATCATTTTCTAATTAAGAAGAATTCTTAGCATAATGGTTTGTGTTTTTCTAGTATTTGTAAATTGTTGCTTAGATTTATCTTATTTTGATAATACTAGCTTTTGAGGAGCATTTTGGGTTGTATTTATATTATTGATTTGGTAGGAATTAGTTACACTATCCCTTATAACATGTTTGTTTTGGTATTTTATTTTACTAGAAAATTTGTCTTCTTCATTCTTATAATTAAGTTACCTCCATCTTATAAGGACAACTTATACCCTTTTGGCTATGTTTATGGATTCTTCAAAAGAGATAATATTGGTCATTTATAAGGGATAAGAAAATTGTTCATAAGGGTTTCATATGAAGATATGCAATAGTTCTTTAGGGGGGTGAATATATTTGAGTCTTCCTACCAAGGTCCTCCATTTAGATAGGAAATATAAAAATATATTCATTTTTAGCTTACTTAAGTTGGTATAAATCATCTATGGTGGTATTTTCTTCTATGTAGACTAAAACTTGTTTGCAAAAAAATTCCATAAGCTCTTTAAAAACTTGTATGGAATGACGAGGTATATGGAAATACCATTCTAGGGCTAGGTCACTAAGTATATTAGGGAATAATATAAGGAACAACCTTTCATTGTGAGTTATTTCACTATATGTGATTTGAAACAATATTTAGTGATTGATGGGGTCTTGTTTACCATTATACATCTAAAACTTAAGTAGCTAGGTCACTAAGTATATTAGGGAATAATATAAGGAACAACCTTTCATTGTGAGTTATTTCACTATATGTGATTTGAAACAATATTTAGTGATTTATGGGGTCTTGTTTACCATTATACATCTAAAACTTAAGTGTTTAAAAATTTGGTGGATAAGCATGATTAACAATTATAAGTTCTAGAGGTTCACTATAGAACTCATCAAAAGAACACTTTTGTCTAGATGATCCTTGAAGATAGGCAATTTGGTACTCTAATTATTCAAATTTTAGAGTCTCTCTTTTCAAGGTGTTCAAGTTTAGCATTTATGTTTTGAAATTCCTCATTTGACTCACTTGAAGGTGCAAGTAAAATTAGCAGGGTTTGAGGTATAGGAGGTAAAGTCACAAAATGTTGGGTAACTTGATTAGGTGTAGTGGGTGTAGTGATATAATTAATCCCTAAGTCGTGTGACAAAAAGGGATTGGTAGAGTTAGGGTTTGGAATCGGAAGTGTAATACTAGGAGATGATGTTGAGATTGGTATGCCTATAATAGACACACCTATGGATATAGTTTGGGGAGTTGTAGAATTGGTTGGATGTGGCATAGCCACATTAAGACTAGCAATATCATTTCAATTTTAATGTATTTGTGCAATAGTAGATTGTCTATTGGAGTGTTCAATATTTTCATTAGTAGGAGGTTCCCTCCCATTTTTTGTTCTTTAAGTTCCTCTCTAAGAACATCTAAGAAAATATTTTTATTCCTTTTAACACATTCTCTAATGTGATCCATAGAATTAAATGATACATTTTCACCATTTTCTTCTTCTCTAAGTTCATAGTTTTCCCAAGGATTTTCCTTAGGTTCTCCTTCCTAAGGATAAAAAAGGCTTCATAAGTTGATATTGATAAACCCTTACTATGGGTGTTATAGGGATGTCAAGCGATAGGTTAAAAGTTTTGGAGAAGGGAGATTAATTTATTTACCTTATGACTCCCCTTAGCCCACTATAATATACTAGCTAATAACCCTCAAGGTTTGTATGTTAGTTTACTCAAGGGGTCATTATCCTTCCTCTAGTAGGACTAACAATTTGGTTATGTTCTTGTTAACTTTGATGAATGTGATTTACACTATGCAAACAAATTAAGTGATCTTATTTAAGTTTAAATAATTTTTAACTTGTATGGCAAAGGTGTGTGTTAATGTTGGGTTTACTAAAATATAGATTCAAAACCTTGAATATGTGAGGGAGATCCATTGGGACATCTTCTAGAGGTATCTTACAAAGGATATCTTGAAGATTAGCTTCATGTGAGTAGGATCTACCTCCAAATCTATGTTTATGTTACTATATTTATGTTCAAGTGCATGTGGTGATTTATGATTTAATTCAACAAACACCTAAATTTTTGTCTCTAACAAGTTTTTTCAAGATAAAATTTACTAAACTTAAGGAAAATGAACACTTAAACTTGTAAGCTAAATGCAATCACACAATAATGCAAGAAAAAAATATTTTTAACCTAGGATGCTCTTTAGAATTTGAATGATGATCCATGCTAAAGGGAGTTTTTATCTTCAATGGAAAAAAAAGGGATTATGCAACTATATGATTTTAATTTCTTGCTTAATTTTGTTTGGAAGTAAAAAATTTGAAACTATTCTAAGAGTTCCTTGATTTCCCAAAATAAGTGTGTATCAAGTAGAAATTATGGAAAGAGAGAAGCAAAACATAGTGGACTGAGAAATAATAGTAAACAAAAGTATAACAAGAGTAGAATTACCTATTTTTTATGATAAAAAAAATACCATTGAGAGGTAGAAGCACCATTGGCAAATTTGAACTGATTGGCAATTTTGAAACCTACAAAACTTGAAGGGAAAAAGTTAAGTAGGTCTATTTTTTGGGGCTTGTCTAAGTGCAAATAAAAGATATTTTATATTCCTAATTTATCAAACCCCATTTATATGTACTAAAAGGAGATTACCTTGGATTCAAAAGCTGAAATTGAACTATCAAAATCACCATAGTAGAGCAAAATATCCACTAGTGCTTTTGATAGTGGTTGGAAAATTTAGACTATGTAAAAATAAAGATTCAAAATTTCTAGTTGCTAGCTTGAGTGGTGATTTTAACCTGCAACTAAGATTAATGAGTTTTGAGAAGACATTTTGAGGCAATTGGGTCCAATTGGTCCAAAAGCAATAAAAGGGGTTAAAACCACCAATCCCTAGGGTCTATGATTTGGGGATTTACAAAATATTACTAAATGGTTTAAAAAATTTCCAAAATTTATAGGACTAGTTGCATATGGTAGAGAGAAATGTGAAATGATAGTTGCTTTCTTGGAATATCTCAAATGAGAGTTTATGGGTGCCTAAATGTCAATAAAATGGGCTAAAATACCTATAAGATATGATACAATGATTACAAAAGGTAATTAAACTTAGGATTTGACAAATTATATTCTATAAAGTTATTATTACGAAGAAAAAAAAGATAATTTTCTACTATTAAGACTTAAGGAATATTGCAATAGGGATTAAGGATATTTTTAGCTTAGAAAAGGAGTTAAAAGTAAGTAATACAAGAGTAAATTCTATAACAAAGGAAGTGAAATGATGTTATTTCTATAGAAATGTTAGTATGAGAGTAAAACAAGTGCATAAAGCCTAGAAATAAAAGGTAATGTAGAATCACACGAAATATTAATGACATAAACATGAAAGCATGAAGCTAGATAACACAAATAAACATATAAGCCTACAAATAAAATGATAATGAGAATGCAAAATGATTATAACATAAAATAGACATGAAAATGAGATAATATTAGATGAAATAAACACAAATTCCTACAAATAACAAATATTAGAGATCAAATAGCTATAAATTAAGTAATGAAGATATAAAACCACTTGCTATGGGCTCATAAATAGAGATTATATATAATAAATAACAAGAGATATGGCTACAAATATAATAAATTCTTAGTCGTAAGTAATTTTGTTGCTCAGGATTTGCACATGGAGCCTTTGACTGTCTATGGAAATGGAAAATAAACTCGTAGTTTCTAGTATGTCTCTGATCTGGTTGAAGGTCTTATGAGACTCATGGAGGGTGAGCATGTTGATCCATTCAATCTTGGGAATCCTGGTGAATTTACAATGTTGGAATTAGCACAGGTTGTTAAGGACACAATAGATCCTAATGCAAAGATTGAGTTCAAAGCAAACATAGAAGATGACCCCAATAAGAGGAAACCTGACATCACTAAGGCTAAGGATCTTCTTGGCTGGGAACCCAAGGTGTCACTAAGAAAGGGCCTTCCTCTCATGGTGGAAGATTTTTGTCATCCCATATTTGGAGATAATAAGGAAGAGAATATAAAGATGCTAAATAAACATGCATCTACGAATGGCGAGTGATATGTTCATCTTCGATGATATCACACATCAGCATGACTCATTTTTTACATGTCATGCCCTACATGACAAATCTTGTAGGTTGTAGTGAAAGGCCTTGCTATATTTTCTATGCATGTTTGAATGATTTCATTCATTTTTGGCATTATCTATCTTTCTCTGGTGTCCAGAGAAGTTATTTTTTATCCTTTCTATTTGCTATTTGATCTACTTTCCTAGGTTAATGAAATAACATTTAGCTATCAAATTTATTTCATTTGGGTCTCTCTTCCTATATAAGAATTTGTTGTTGTCTAGATGCCTTCTTATTAAAGGCATAAGAGGCAAATGGTTGATTATAAAAAATAGAAATTCAGTTTTGAGTCTGAGCATGTATGGGCAGATGTTTTGATTCATAGGAACATGATTTGCCTGCTGACTTGAATTCCAAAACTAGTTCTGGACAATAATTGAGATATATAACCTCCCTTTTAATCTTGTGCCAAAAAAAAAAAAATCATACAACTTATTTAAATCCAGAATAATTGAGATATATAACCTCATTTTTAACCTTGCATAAAAAAATTCATACAACTTATTTAAAAATAAAAAAATTCAAATATTCAAGATAATTAATTAGATATAATAAATAACAAGAAACCGTGAAAATGTGTTAGGTGAACTTATGTAATATATATATTTTGTGTGCCAAATTTTTAAATAAAAATTTATTCTCTATCCAAATAATTTGAAAAACTAAAATCATTAATAAAATTATTTTTTCAAACTATTCATGTATAAATTGCATAAACAACCGTGACAGTACCTATATTTTCAGACAAAGTCCGCCTCCGACTCTGCATACATACACTACCTAAATCAAATTGCAGACATACACTACCTACATTTTCCTGAGACAAGTCCGCCTCGTCCGCCTTTCGGTATATCTTTGTTCGCTGTACCAAATTTATCGATGAAAATTTATTTTCAAGTTATTTATTATCGGGATTGTTTGCACTTTGCAGGTTTTTGACAATTAAATCATCAAACAATGTTGTCCGACTGGATATCTTCAGCTATTTCAATCGGGAGTGCGGTAGCAACAACCTATTTGATCGGAGCAACAACATGGATTCTCTCCACGACAACATGGAGGAACAGGAGGCTAAAGTTAAACATAAGTATACAATTACCTGTGAATCAAGAGACCAGCATTGGCACAGAGCTCAGCATAACAGGGGAAGGAAACAATCAAGCAGATTTCGGAGAAACAAGAGCTCCAATACCTAACTCAGGGGAAGTGTGACATATACCTTTACTGCTTTCACCAAGATATTGAAAAAATCATAAATAGTCTTGAGATTCACATTAGTACTGAATTCATAAATATTTTTGGAGATTCACATTTACTTTCATTTCATGCAAATAATTGACAAATACTGTGGAGGTTCAAGATATTATAGTACTGAATTCATTTAGTTTAATGTTTTGAAGATATTACAATACTGATTTGACCAAAAGATTGAAGAAATCATAAATAGTGTCGAGTTTCACATTTACTAGTATTGAATTCATAAATATTTTTGGAGATTCACATTTACTTTCATTTCATGATAATTGACAAATATTGTGGAGGTTCAAGATATTATAGTACTGAATTCATTTAGTTTAATGTTTTGAAGATATTATAGTACTGATTTGACCAAAAGATTGAAGAAATCATAAATAGTGTCGAGTTTCACATTTACTAGTATTGAATTCATAAATATTTTTGGAGATTCACATTTACTTTCATTTCATGCAAAGAATTGACGAATACTATGGAGGTTCAAGATATTATAGTACTGAATTCATTTTGTTTCATGTTTTGAAGATATTATAGTACTGATTTGACCAAAAGATTGAAGAAATCATAAATTTTGTGGAGATTCACATTTACTAGTACTGAATTCATAAATATTTTTGGAGATTCACATTTACTTTCATTTCATGCAAAGAATTGACGAATACTGTGGAGGTTCAAGATATTATAGTACTGAATTCATTTTGTTTCATGTTTTGAAGATATTATAGTACTGATTTGACCAAAAGATTGAAGAAATCATAAGGAGTGTCGAGATTCACATTTACTAGTACTATTTCACCAAAACATTGAATAAATCATAAATATTGTCTTGTGCTTTGCGATTGTTTATGTTTTTTATTATAAAATTTGGAGAAAAATTCAGTAACCTTCTTGCTTGCAGTAGTGCTAAATTCTAAAACTCAGGACTCGAAATCCCCTATTTTTTATTGAAACCCTTATATCACTTCAATGTGAGCTTTACCGCGCGAGCAAAGGAGCCGCAAATTGTTAATGTAGCAAGTGTGAACACTTAATTTATTAAGTGGTTATTTAGTGGCTAGGCTAGGTTAGAGTTGTCGACTAAATTGTTTAAGTCGGCATGATATTTTTTAAATTTCTCTTCTATCCTCCTTATCCCTCTATTCTCTCCTATATTCCCTCTTCTCCCTTATCACTCCACCTCCCTTTCCCCTTATTCCTCCAACCTCCCTTCATCTTCTCCTTTGACTTCATCCCTTCCCGCTTCTCCCCTAATCTCCTTTCTCTTCTTGTAAATTAGTGGATATATTCAGCTATTTCAATCGGGAGTGCAGTAGCAACAACCTATTTGATCGGAGCAACAACATTGATTCTCTCCATGACAACATGGAGGAAGAGGAGGCTAAAGTTAAACATAAGTATACAATTACCTATGAATCAAGAGACCAGACATTGGCACAAAGCTCGAGCATAACGAGGGAAGGAAACAATCAAGCGGATCTCTGGAGAAACAAGAGCTCCGAGTACCTAACTCAGGGGAAGTGTGACATATACCTTTACTCCTTTCACCAAGATATTGAAAAAATCATAAATAGTCTTGAGATTCACATTAGTACTGAATTCATAAATATTTTTGGAGATTCACATTTACTTTCATTTCATTAAAATAATTGACAAATACTGTGGAGGTTCAAGATATTATAGTACTGAATTCATTTAGTTTAATGTTTTGAAGATATTACAATACTGATTTGACCAAAAGATTGAAGAAATCATAAATTTTGTGGATATTCACATTTACTAGTACTGAATTCATAAATATTTTTGGAGATTCACATTTACTTTCGTTTCATGCAAAGAATTGACGAATATTGTGGAGGTTCAAGATATTATAGTACTGAATTCATTTTGTTTCATGTTTTGAAGATATTATAGTACTAATTTGACCAAAAGATTGAAGAAATCATAAGGAGTGTTGAGATTCACATTTACTAGTACTATTTCACCAAAACATTGAATAAATCATAAATATTGTCTTACGCTTTGCGATTGTTTATGTTTTTTATTATAAAATTTGGAGAAAAATTCAGCAAATTTAGTAACCTTCTTGCTTGCAGTAGTGCTAAATTCTAAAACCCAGGACTCAAAATCCCCTTCGCATAGCATTTCTAAAACTTAGGACTCGAAATCCCTTTCACATAGCATTTCTAAAACTCAGGACTCGAAATCCTCTATTTTTTATTCAAACCCTTATATCACTTCAAAGTGAGCTTTACCGCGCGAGCAAAGGAGCTACAAATTGTTAATGTAGCAAGTGTGAACACTTACTTTATTAAGTAGTTATTTAGTGGCTAGGCTAGGTTAGAGTTGTCGGCTAAATTATTTAAGTCGGCATGATATTTTTTAAATTTCTCTTCTATCCTCCTTATCCCTCCATTCTCTCCTATATTCCCTCTTCTCCCTTATCACTCCACCTCCCTTTCCCCTTATTCCTCCAACCTCCCTTCATC
This sequence comes from Wollemia nobilis, assembly GCA_028583015.1. NCBI lineage: Eukaryota > Viridiplantae > Streptophyta > Pinopsida > Araucariales > Araucariaceae > Wollemia > Wollemia nobilis. The sequence continues at coordinate 56,733 of JAQPPZ010001388.1, read as the reverse complement.
TTCTCCTCCGACTTCATCCCTTCCCGCTTCTCCCCTAATCTCCTTTCTCTTCTTATAAATTAGTGGATATATTCTTTGTTTGTTTGAATAATGTAATTTTTGCTCTGCAAAATTATGAAATAAACCATTATTTGTTAGTGCCACCTGGTCCTTATTTTAGATTTGGTATCAAAGCCTTATCTGGCAAGCATGCTGGGCACAAATCCTGAGGATGCACGATGATCTGACTGGCGAGTGTGATGGGCATGTATCTCGAGGGTGCACCATGATCGAGGAGCTAGGTGATCAGATCGAGGAGGTGGCAGAGCGTAAAGCTAGGCATGGATTTTGAGGAAAAGCTGAGAGCTGACGTAGACTACATGATTTCTCAGGTGAAACATTGCAGGTGGAGCTGAGAGCTGACTCGGACATACAGCTCAAGGAGCTGAGGTGGACGTTGACATGGTGGTAGCTAATACATGGCGGGCACTAGTAGAGTGCTGATTGGGCAAGCCAAGAGCTGACGTGGCAGAAGTCGAGCGCTGACATGGCGGTCGGGCGTGTGGTGACATGGCAAAAACTGGTTTGTCCATATGGCAGAAGCAGATTCATCTAAAGTAGTTTACGTGGTGGATGCAAATTTATTGAGCAAGCATAGAGTTGGGGAGTGATTTCCCGAAGGCAATCGAGGTCTTATGCGCTCGCGCGCATATAAGAAGACCTTTGCGTCTTCCTCCCACTGAATGTGGGATAAATCCTCGTGTTTTTTTTTTTAAATTGCCGCCCATCCACTATATAAGGAACAGCAGGTTCCTTTGTCCTCCAGCCGAAGCAGGTAGCGTAGGTGGTTGAGACGCTTGCTTGTAGAAGACAGGTCTCAGGGTCGAATCCCGTCGGGGTAAAAAATACAAGTTTTTTAATTTTTTTTGTAATCGTCGAAAGCAGCAAGGTTTAAGAAGGCGGAGGTCAGCCTTGTTTCTCACCGGAGCCACGTGGTGCAGCGGCTAGACCTTGCGGGTAGGAAGCGGAGGTCCTTAGATCGAATCCCATTGGTGATTTTGCAAAAGAAAAAAAGGTTTTTTTTAATTTAATTTTTCATTATTTGTTTTTTAATTAAAAGTTTTTAAAAATTATTTAATAATTTCCATATATATTTTATATTTATGTTTTTTTTAAATAAAATTTTATTTAAAAAAATATAATTAAAATATATATAGGAAATTGTTAAAAAAAATTCTAAAGGCTTTATTAAAACAAATTTTGGAAAAAAAATTTAAAAAAATCCTTGCGTTTTTTTTTTTAAATTTCCGCCCATCCACTGTATAAGGAACAACAGGTTCCTTTGTCCTCCAGGCGAAGTGGGTAGCGTAGGTGGTTGAGACGCTTGCTTGCGGAATAGAGGTCCTGGGGTCGAATCCCGCCGGGGTAAAAAATACAAGTTTTTTATTTTTTTTGTAATCGCCGGAAGCAGCAAGGTTTAAGAAGGCGGAGGTCAGCCTTGTTTCTCACCGGAGCCGTGTGGTGCAGCGGCTAGACCTTGCGGGTAGGAAGCGGAGGTCCTTAGATCGAATCCCGTCGGGGATTTCGCAAAAGAAAAAAAGGTTTCTTTTTTATTTAATTTTTTATTATTTGTTTTTTAATTAAAAGTTTTTAAAAATTATTTAATAATTTCCATATATATTTTATTATTATGTTTTTTTAAATAAACTTTTATTTAAAAAAAGATAATTAAAATATATATATAGGAAATTGTTAAAAAAATATCTAAAGGCTTTATTAAAACAAATTTTGGAAATTTTTTTTAAAAAAATTGTGAAAAGTGGAAAGTGAAAATTTGCATATTGTGAACCTGGAAAAGTGTCGGGAAGTCTTCCGGAACGCCCGTTTAGCACCTCCAAAAAATTTTGGAGCCTTTGACTGTCTATGGAAATGGAAAATAAACTCGTAGTTTCTAGTATGTCTCTGATCCGGTTGAAGGTCTTATGAGACTCATGGAGGGTGAGCATGTTGATCCATTCAATCTTGGGAATCCTGGTGAATTTACAATGTTGAAATTAGCACAGGTTGTTAAGGATACAATAGATCCTAATGCAAAGATTGAGTTCAAAGCAAACATAGAAGATGACCCCAATAAGAGGAAACCTGACATCACTAAGGCTAAGGATCTTCTTGGTTGGGAACCCAAGGTGTCACTAATAAAGGGCCTTCCTCTCATGGTGGAAGATTTTTGTCATCCCATCTTTGGAGATAATAAGGAAGAGCATATAAATATGCTAAATAAACATGCATCTATGAATGGCGAGTGATATGTTCATCTTCGGTGATATCACACATCAGCATGACTCAATGTTTACATGTCATGCCCTACATGACAAATCTTGTAGGTTGTAGTGAAAGGCCTTGCTATATTTTCTATGCACGTTTGAATGACTTCATTCATTTTTGGCATTATCTATCGTTCTCTGGTGTCCAGAGATGTTATTTTTTATCCTTTCTATTTGCTATTTGATCTACTTCCCTAGGTTAATGAAATAACATTTAGCTATCAAATTTATTACATTTGGGTCTCTCTTACATAAGTAATTGTTGTTGTCTAGATGCCTTCTTATTAAATGCATAAGAGGCAAATGGTTGATTATAAAAAATAGAAATTCAGTTTTGAGTCTGAGCATGTATGGGCAGATGTTTTGATTCATAGGAACATGATTTTCCTGCTGACTTGAATTCCAGAACTAGCTCTAGACTATAATTGAGATATATAACCTCCCTTTTAATCTTGTGCCAAAAAAAAAAAATCATACAAATTATTTAAATCCAGAATAATTGAGATATATAACCTCATTTTTAACCTTGCATAAAAAAATTCATAAAACTTATTTAAAAATAAAAAAATTCAAATATTCAAGATAATTAATTAGATATAATAAATAACAAGAAACCGTGAAAATGTGTTAAGTGAACTTATGTAATATATATATATAATTTTGTGTGCCAAATAATTTGAAAAACTAAAATCATTAATAAAATTATTTTTTCAAACTATTCATGTATAAATTGCATAAACAACTGTGACAATACCTATATTTTCAGACAAAGTTCACCTCCGACTCTGCATACATACACTACCTAAATCAAATTGTAGACATACACTACCTACATTTTCCTGAGACAAGTCCGCCTCGTCCGCCTTTCGGTATATCTTTGTTCGTTGTACCAAATTTATCAATGAAAATTTATTTTCAGGTTATTTATTATCGAGATTGTTTGCACTTTGCAGGTTTTTGACAATTAAATCATCAAACAATGTTGTCCGACTGGATATCTTCAGCTATTTCAATCGGGAGTGCGGTAGCAACAACCTATTTGATCGGAGCAACAACATGGATTCTCTCCATGACAACATGGAGGAACAGGAGGCTAAAGTTAAACATAAGTATACAATTACCTATGAATCAAGAGACCAACATTGGCACAGAGCTCAGCATAACGAGGGAAGGAAACAATCAGCGAGATCGCTGGAGAAACAAGAGCTCCAGTACCTAACTCAGGGGAAGTGTGACATATACCTTTACTCCTTTCACCAAGATATTGAAAAAATCATAAATAGTCTTGAGATTCACATTAGTACTGAATTCATAAATATTTTTGGAGATTCACATTTACTTTCATTTCATGTAAATAATTGACAAATACTGTGGAGGTTCAAGATATTATAGTACTGAATTCATTTAGTTTAATGTTTTGAAGATATTACAATACTGATTTGACCAAAAGATTGAAGAAATCATAAATTTTATGGATATTCACATTTACTAGTACTGAATTCATAAATATTTTTGGAGATTCACATTTACTTTCGTTTCATGCAAAGAATTGACGAATATTGTGGAGGTTCAAGATATTATAGTACTGAATTCATTTTGTTTCATGTTTTGAAGATATTATAGTACTTATTTGACCAAAAGATTGAAGAAATCATAAGGAGTGTTGAGATTCACATTTACTAGTACTATTTCACCAAAACATTGAATAAATCATAAATATTGTCTTACGCTTTGCGATTGTTTATGTTTTTTATTATAAAATTTGGAGAAAAATTCAACAAATTCAGTAACCTTCTTGCTTGCAGTAGTGCTAAATTCTAAAACTCAGGACTCAAAATCCCCTTCGCATAGCATTTCTAAAACTTAGGACTCGAAATCCCTTTCGCATAGCATTTCTAAAACTCAGGACTCGAAATCCTCTATTTTTTATTCAAACCCTTATATCACTTCAAAGTGAGCTTTACCGCGCGAGCAAAGGAACTACAAATTGTTAATGTAGCAAGTGTGAACACTTACTTTATTAAGAAGTTATTTAGTGGCTAGGCTAGGTTAGAGTTGTTGGCTAAATTATTTAAGTCGGCATGATATATTTTAAATTTCTCTTCTATCCTCCTTATCCCTCCATTCTCTCCTATATTCCCTCTTCTCCCTTATCATTCCACCTCCCTTTCCCCTTATTCCTCCAACCTCCCTTCATCTTCTCCTCCGACTTCATCCCTTCCCGCTTCTCCCCTAATCTCCTTTCTCTTCTTATAAATTAGTGGATATATTCTTTGTTTGTTTGAATAATGTAATTTTTGCTCTGCAAAAATATGAAATAAACCATTATTTGTTAGTGCCACCTGGTCCTTATTTTAGATTTGGTATCAAAGCCTTATCTGGCAAGCATGCTGGGCACAAATCCTGAGGATGCACGATCATCTTACTGGCGAGTGTGTTGGGCATGTATCTCGAGGGTGCACCATGATCAAGGAGCTAGGTGATCAGATCGAGGAGGTGGCAGAGCATAGATCTAGGCATGGATTTTGAGGCAAAGCTGAGAGCTGACGCAGACTGCATGATTTCTCAGGTGAAACATGGCAGGTGGAGCTGAGAGCTGACTCGGACACACAGCTCAAGGAGCTGAGGTGGATGTTGACATGGTGGTAGCTAATACATGGTGGGCATTAGGAGAGTGCTGACTGGGCAAGCCAAGAGATGATGTGGCAGAAGCTGAGCGCTGACATGGCTGTCGGGCGTGTGGTGACATGGCAAAAACTGGTTTTTCCATGTGGCAAAAGTAGATTCATCTAAAGCAGTTTACATGGTGGATGCAAATTTTTTGAGCAAGCATAGAGTTGGGGAGTTATTTCCCGAAGGCAATCGAGGTCTTATGCGCTCGCGTGCATATAAGAAGACCTTTGCGTCTTCCTCCCACTGAATGTGGGATAAATCCTCGTGTTTTTTTTTTTGAAATTGCCACCCATCCACTATATAAGGAACAGCAGGTTACTTTGTCCTCCAGCCGAAGCGGGTAGCGTAGGTGGTTGAGACGCTTGCTTGCAGAAGACAGGTCCTGGGGTCGAATCCCGTCGGGGTAAAAAATACAAGTTTTTAAATTTTTTTTGTAATCGCCGAAAGCAGCAAGGTTTAAGAAGGCGGAGGTCAGCCTTGTTTCTCACCGGAGACGCGTGGTGCAGCGGCTAGACCTTGCGGATAGGAAGCGGAGGTCCTTAGATTGAATCCCATCGGTGATTTTGCAAAAGAAAAAAAGGTTTTTTTAATTTAATTTTTCATTATTTGTTTTTTAATTAAAAGTTTTTAAAAATTATTTAATAATTTCCATATATATTTTATATTTATGTTTTTTTAAAATAAACTTTTATTTAAAAAAATATAATTAAAATATATATAGGAAATTGTTAAAAAAAATTCTAAAGGCTTTATTAAAACAAATTTTGGAAAAAAAATTTAAAAAAATCCTTGCGTTTTTTTTTTTAAATTGCCGCCCATCCACTGTATAAGGAACAACAGGTTCCTTTGTCCTCCAAGAAAATCGGGTAGCGTAGGTGGTTGAGACGATTGCTTGCGGAATAGAGGTCCTGGGGTCGAATCCCGCCGGGGTAAAAAATACAAGTTTTTTATTTTTTTTTGTAATCGCCAGAAGCAGCAAGGTTTAAGAAGGCGGAGGTCAGCCTTGTTTCTCACTGGAGCCGTGTGGTGCAGCGGCTAGACCTTGCGAGTAGGAAGCGGAGGTCCTTAGATCGAATCCCGTCGGGGATTTCGCAAAAGAAAAAAAAGGTTTCTTTTTTATTTAATTTTTCATTATTTGTTTTTTAATTAAAAGTTTTTAAAAATTATTTAATAATTTCCATATATATTTTATTATTATGTTTTTTTAATTAAACTTTTATTTAAAAAAAGATAATTAAAATATATATATAGGAAATTGTTAAAAAAATATCTAAAGGCTTTATTAAAACAAATTTTGGAAATTTTTTTTTAAAAAATTGTGAAAAGTGGAAAGTGAAAATTTGCATATTGTGAACCTGGAAAAGTGTCGGGAAGTCTTCCGAAATGCCCGTTTAGCACCTCCAAAAAATTTTGGAGCCTTTGACTGTCTATGGAAATGGAAAATAAACTCGTAGTTTCTAGTATGTCTCTGATCTGGTTGAAGGTCTTATGAGACTCATGGAGGGTGAGCATGTTGATCCATTCAATCTTGGGAATCCTGGTGAATTTACAATGTTGGAATTAGCACAGGTTGTTAAGGACACAATAGATCCTAATGCAAAGATTGAGTTCAAAGCAAACATAGAAGATGACCCCAATAAGAGGAAACCTGACATCACTAAGGCTAAGGATCTTCTTGGCTGGGAACCCAAGGTGTCACTAAGAAAGGGCCTTCCTCTCATGGTGGAAGATTTTTGTCATCCCATCTTTGGAGATAATAAGGAAGAGCATATAAAGATGCTAAATAAACATGCATCTACGAATGGCGAGTGATATGTTCATCTTCGGTGATATCACACATCAACATGACTCATTGTTTACATGTCATGCCCTACATGACAAATCTTGTAGGTTGTAGTGAAAGGCCTTGCTATATTTTCTATGCATGTTTGAATGATTTCATTCATTTTTGGCATTATCTATCTTTCTCTGGTGTCCAGAGAAGTTATTTTTTATCCTTTCTATTTGCTATTTGATCTACTTCCCTAGGTTAATGAAATAACATTTAGCTATCAAATTTATTTCATTTGGGTCTCTCTTCCTACATAAGTAATTGTTGTTGTCTAGATGCCTTCTTATTAAAGGCATAAGAGGCAAATGGTTGATTATAAAAAATAGAAATTCAGTTTTGAGTCTGAGCATGTATGGGCAGATGTTTTGATTCATAGGAACATGATTTTCCTGCTGACTTGAATTCCAGAACTAGTTCTAGACAATAATTGAGATATATAACCTCCCTTTTAATCTTGTGCCAAAAAAAAAAAATCATACAACTTATTTAAATCCAGAATAATTGAGATATATAACCTCATTTTTAACCTTGCATAAAAAAATTCATAAAACTTATTTAAAAATAAAAAAATTCAAATATTCAAGATAATTAATTAGATATAATAAATAACAAGAAACCGTGAAAATGTGTTAAGTGAACTTATGTAATATATATATATATATATTTTGTGTGCCAAATAATTTGAAAAACTAAAATCATTAATAAAATTATTTTTTCAAACTATTCATGTATAAATTGCATAAACAACCGTGACAGTACCTATATTTTCAGACAAAGTCCGCCTCCAACTCTGCATACATACACTACCTAAATCAAATTGTAGACATACACTACCTACATTTTCCTGAGACAAGTCCGCCTCGTCCGCCTTTCGGTATATCTTTGTTCGCTGTACCAAATTTATCGATGAAAATTTATTTTCAGGTTATTTATTATCGGGATTGTTTGCACTTTGCAGGTTTTTGACAATTAAATCATCAAACAATGTTGTCCGACTGGATATCTTCAGCTATTTCAATCGGGAGTGCGGTAGCAACAACCTATTTGATCGGAGCAACAACATGGATTCTCTCCATGACAACATGGAGGAACAGGAGGCTAAAGTTAAACATAAGTATACAATTACCTATGAATCAAGAGACCAGCATTGGCACAGAGCTCAGCATAACGAGGGAAGGAAACAATCAAGCAGATGCTGGAGAAACAAGAGCTCCAGTACCTAACTCAGGGGAAGTGTGACATATACCTTTACTCCTTTCACCAAGATATTGAAAAAATCATAAATAGTCTTGGGATTCACATTAGTACTGAATTCATAAATATTTTTGGAGATTCACATTTACTTTCATTTCATGTAAATAATTGACAAATACTGTGGAGGTTCAAGATATTATAGTACTGAATTCATTTAGTTTAATGTTTTGAAGATATTACAATACTGATTTGACCAAAAGATTGAAGAAATCATAAATTGTATGGATATTCACATTTACTAGTATTGAATTCATAAATATTTTTGGAGATTCACATTTACTTTCGTTTCATGCAAATAATTGACGAATATTGTGGAGGTTCAAGATATTATAGTACTGAATTCATTTTGTTTCATGTTTTGAAGATATTATAGTACTGATTTGACCAAAATATTGAAGAAATCATAAGGAGTGTTGAGATTCACATTTACTAGTACTATTTCACCAAAACATTGAATAAATCATAAATATTGTCTTGCGCTTTGCGATTGTTTATGTTTTTTATTATAAAATTTGGAGAAAAATTCAGCAAATTCAGTAACCTTCTTGCTTGCAGTAGTGCTAAATTCTAAAACTCAGGACTCGAAATCCCTTTCGCATAGCATTTCTAAAACTCAGGACTCGAAATCCCTTTTGCATAGCATTTCTAAAACTCAGGACTCGAAATCCCCTATTTTTTATTCAAACCCTTATATCACTTCAAAGTGATCTTTATCGTGCGAGCAAAGGAGCCACAAATTGTTAATGTAGCAAGTGTGAACACTTAATTTATTAAGTGGTTATTTAGTGGCTAGGCTAGGTTAGAGTTGTCGGCTAAATTGTTTAAGTCGGCATGATATTTTTTAAATTTCTCTTCTATCCTCCTTATCCCTCCATTCTCTCCTATATTCCCTCTTCTCCCTTATCACTCCACCTCCCTTTCCCCTTATTCCTCCAACCTCCCTTCATCTTCTCCTTCGACTTCATCCCTTCCCGCTTCTCCCCTAATCTCCTTTCTCTTCTTATAAATTAGTGGATATATTCTTTGTTTGTTTGAATAATGTAATTTTTGCTCTTTGAAATTATGAAATAAACCATTATTTGTTAGTGCCACCTGGTCCTTATTTTAGATTTGGTATCAGAGCCTTATCTGGCAAGCATGCTGGGCACAAATCCCGAGGATGCATGATGATCTGGCTGGCGAGCGTGCTGGGCACGTATCTCGAGGGTGCACCATGATCGAGGAGCTAGGCGATCAAATCGAGGAGGTGGCAGAGCATAGAGCTAGGCATGGATTTTGAGGTAGAGCTGAGAGCTGACGTGGACTACATGATTTTTGAGGTGACACATGGCAGGTGGAGCTGAGAGCTGGCTCGGACACGCAGCTCAAGGAGCTGAGGTGGACGTTGACATGGTGGTAGCTAACACGTGGCGGGCACTAGCAGAGTGCTGACTGGGCAAGCCTAAAGCTGACGTGGCAGAAGTCATGCGCTGATGTGGTGGTTGGGCGTGTGGTGACGTGGCAAAAATTGGTTTGTCCACATGGTGGAAGCAGATTCATCTGAAGTAGTTTACGTGGCAGACATAGATTTTTCGAGCAAGCATAGAGTTGGGGAGTGATTTCTCGAAGGCAATCGAGGTCTTATGCACTCGTGCACATATAAGAAGACCTCTACATCTTCCTCCCACTGAATGTGGGATAAATCCTCACATTTTTTTTTAAATTGTTGCCCATCCACTGTATAAGGAACAGCAGGTTCCTTTGTCCTCCAGCCGAAGCGGGTAGCGTAGGTGGTTGAGACGCTTGCTTGCGAAAGAGAGGTCCCGGGGTCGAATCTCGTCGGGGTAAAAAATACAAGTTTTTTATTTTTTTTTGTAATCGTCGAAAGCAACAAGGTTTAAGAAGGCGGAGGTCAGCCTTGTTTCTCACTGGAGCCACGTGGTGCAGCGACTAGACCTTGCGGGTAGGAAGCGGAGGTCCTTAGATCGAATCCCGTCGAGGATTTCGCAAAAGAAAAAAAGGTTTTTTTTTATTTAATTTTTCATTATTTGTTTTTTAATTAAAAGTTTTTAAAAATTATTTAATAATTTCCATATATATTTTATTATTATGTTTTTTTAAATAAACTTTTATTTAAAAAAAGATAATTAAAATATATATAGGAAATTGTTAAAAAAATTTCTAAAGGCTTTATTAAAACAAATTTTGGAATTTTTTTTTTTTAAATTGTGAAAAGTGGAAAGTGAAAATTTGCATATTGTGAACCTGGAAAAGTGTCGGGAAGTCTTCCGGAACACCCGTTTAGCACCTCCAAAAATTTTGGAGCCTTTGACTGTCTATGGAAATGGAAAATAAACTCGTAGTTTCTAGTATGTCTCTGATCTGGTTGAAGGTCTTATGAGACTCATGGAGGGTGAGCATGTTGATCCATTCAATCTTGGGAATCCTGGTGAATTTACAATGTTGGAATTAGCACAGGTTGTTAAGGACACAATAGATCCTAATGCAAAGATTGAGTTCAAAACAAACATAGAAGATGACCCCAATAAGAGGAAACTTGACATCACTAAGGCTAAGGATCTTCTTGGCTGGGAACCCAAGGTGTCACTAAGAAAGGGCCTTCCTCTCATGGTGGAAGATTTTTGTCATCCCATCTTTGGAGATAATAAGGAAGAGCATATAAAGATGCTAAATAAACATGCATCTATGAATGGCGAGTGATATGTTCATCTTCGGTGATATCACACATCAACATGACTCATTGTTTACATGTCATGCCCTACATGACAAATCTTGTAGGTTGTAGTGAAAGGCCTTGCTATATTTTCTATGCACGTTTGAATGATTTCATTCATTTTTGGCATTATCTATCTTTCTCTGGTGTCCGGAGAAGTTATTTTTTATCCTTTCTATTTGCTATTTGATCTACTTCCCTAGGTTAATGAAATAACATTTAGCTATCAAATTTATTTCATTTGGGTCTCTCTTCCTACATAAGTAATTGTTGTTGTCTAGATGCCTTCTTATTAAAGGCATAAGAGGCAAATGGTTGATTATAAAAAATAGAAATTCAGTTTTGAGTCTGAGCATGTATGGGCAGATGTTTTGATTCATAGGAACATGATTTGCCTGCTGACTTGAATTCCAGAACTAGTTCTGGACAATAATTGAGATATATAACCTCCCTTTTAATCTTGTGCCAAAAAAAAAAAATCATACAACTTATTTAAATCCAGAATAATTGAGATATATAACCTCATTTTTAACCTTGCATAAAAAATTCATACAACTTATTTAAAAATAAAAAAATTCAAATATTCAAGATAATTAATTAGATATAATAAATAACAAGAAACCGTGAAAATGTGTTAAGTGAACTTATGTAATATATATATATATATATATATATATTTTGTGTGCCAAATAATTTGAAAAACTAAAATCATTAATAAAATTATTTTTTCAAACTATTCATGTATAAATTGCATAAACAACCGTGACAGTACCTATATTTTTAGACAAAGTCCGCCTCCGACTCTGCATACATACACTACCTAAATCAAATTGCAGACATACACTACCTACATTTTCCTGAGACAAGTCCGCCTCGTCCGCCTTTCGGTATATCTTTGTTCGTTGTACCAAATTTATCGATGAAAATTTATTTTCAGGTTATTTATTATCGGGATTGTTTGCACTTTGTAGGTTTTTGACAATTAAATCATCAAACAATGTCGTCCGACTGGATATCTTCAGCTATTTCAATCGGGAGTGCGGTAGCAACAACCTATTTGATCGGAGCAACAACATGGATTCTCTCCACGACAACATGGAGGAACAGGAGGCTAAAGTTAAACATAAGTATACAATTACCTATGAATCAAGAGACCAGCATTGGCACAGAGCTCAGCATAACGAGGGAAGGAAACAATCAAGCAGATGCTGGAGAAACAAGAGCTCCAGTACCTAACTCAGGGGAAGTGTGACATATACCTTTACTGCTTTCACCAAGATATTGAAAAAATCATAAATAGTCTTGAGATTCACATTAGTACTAAATTCATAAATATTTTTGGAGATTCACATTTACTTTCATTTCATGCAAATAATTGACAAATACTGTGGAGGTTCAAGATATTATAGTACTGAATTCATTTAGTTTAATGTTTTGAAGATATTACAATACTGATTTGACCAAAAGATTGAAGAAATCATAAATAGTGTCGAGTTTCACATTTACTAGTATTGAATTCATAAATATTTTTGGAGATTCACATTTACTTTCATGATAATTGACAAATACTGTGGAGGTTCAAGATATTATAGTACTGAATTCATTTAGTTTAATGTTTTGAAGATATTATAGTACTGATTTGACCAAAAGATTGAAGAAATCATAAATAGTGTCGAGTTTCACATTTACTAGTATTGAATTCATAAATATTTTTGGAGATTCACATTTACTTTCATTTCATGCAAAGAATTGATGAATACTATGGAGGTTCAAGATATTATAGTACTGAATTCATTTTGTTTCATGTTTTGAAGATATTATAGTACTGATTTGACCAAAAGATTGAAGAAATTGTAAATTTTATGGAGATTCACATTTACTAGTATTGAATTCATAAATATTTTTGGAGATTCACATTTACTTTCATTTCATGCAAAGAATTGACGAATATTGTGGAGGTTCAAGATATTATAGTACTGAATTCATTTTGTTTCATGTTTTGAAGATATTATAGTACTGATTTGACCAAAATATTGAAGAAATCATAAGGAGTGTCGAGATTCACATTTACTAGTACTATTTCACCAAAACATTGAATAAATCATAAATATTGTCTTGCGCTTTGCGATTGTTTATGTTTTTTATTATAAAATTTGGAGAAAAATTTAGCAAATTCAGTAACCTTCTTGCTTGCAGTAGTGCTAAATTCTAAAACTCAGGACTCGAAATCCCTTTCGCATAGCATTTCTAAAACTCAGGACTCGAAATCCCCTATTTTTTATTCAAACCCTTATATCACTTCAAAGTGAGCTTTACCGCGCGAGCAAAGGAGCCACAAATTGTTAATGTAGCAAGTGTGAACACTTAATTTATTAAGTGGTTATTTAGTGGCTAGGCTAGGTTAGAGTTGTCGGCTAAATTGTTTAAGTCGGCATGATATTTTTTAAATTTCTCTTCTATCCTCCTTATCCCTCCATTCTCTCCTATATTCCCTCTTCTCCCTTATCACTCCACCTCCCTTTCCCCTTATTCCTCCAACCTCCCTTCATCTTCTCCTTCGATTTCATCCCTTCCCGCTTCTCCCCTAATCTCCTTTCTCTTCTTATAAATTAGTGGATATATTCTTTGTTTGTTTGAATAATGTAATTTTTGCTCTGCAAAATTATGAAATAAACCATTATTTGTTAGTGCCACCTGGTCCTTATTTTAGATTTGGTATCAAAGCCTTATCTGGCAAGCGTGCTGGGCACGAATCTCGAGGACGCACGATGATCTGGCTGGCGAGCATGCTGGGCATGTATCTCGAGGGTGCATCGTGATCGAGGAGTTGGGCGATCGGATCGAGGAGGTGGCAGAGCGTAGAGCTGGGCATGGATTTTGAGGTAGAGCTAAGAGCTGACATGGACTGCATGATTTTTGAGGTGACACATGGCAGGCGAAGCTGAGAGCTGACTCGGACACATAGCTCGAGGAGCTAAGGTGGACGTTGACATGGTGGCAGCTAACACGTGGCGGGCGCTGGCAGAGTGCTGACTGGGCAAGCCGAGAGCTGACATGGCAGAAGTCGGGCGCTGACATGGCGGTCGGGCGTGTGGTGACATGGCAAAAATTGGTTTGTCCACGTGGCGAAAGCGGATTCATCTGAAGCAGTTTACATGGTGGACGTAGATTTGCCGAGCAAGCATAGAGTTGGGGAGTGATTTCTCGAAGGCAATCGAGGTCTTATGCGCTCGCGCGCATATAAGAAGACCTCTGCGTCTTCCTCCCACTGAATGTGGGATAAATCCTTGCATTTTTTTTTAAATTGCCGCCCATCCACTGTATAAGGAACAACAGGTTCCTTTGTCCTCCAACCGAAGCGGGTAGCGTAGGTGGTTGAGACGCTTGCTTGCGGAAGAGAGGTCCCGGGGTCGAATCCCGTCAGGGTAAAAAATACAAGTTTTTTATTTTTTTTTGTAATCGTCGAAAGCAGCAAGGTTTAAGAAGGCGGAGGTCAGCCTTGTTTCTCATCGGAGCCACGTGGTGCAGTGGCTAGACCTTGCGGGTAGGAAGCGGAGGTCCTTAGATCGAATCCCATCGGGGATTTCGCAAAAGAAAAAAAAGGTTTCTTTTTTATTTAATTTTTCATTATTTGTTTTTTAATTAAAAGTTTTTAAAAATTATTTAATAATTTCCATATATATTTTATTATTATGTTTTTTTAAATAAACTTTTATTTAAAAAAAAATAATTAAAATATATATAGGAAATTGTTAAAAAAAATTCTAAAGGCTTTATTAAAACAAATTTTGGAAATTTTTTTTTTTTAAATTGTGAAAAGTGGAAAGTGAAAATTTGCATATTGTGAACCTGGAAAAGTGTCGGGAAGTCTTTCGAAACGCCCGTTTAGCACCTCCAAAAAATTTTGGAGCCTTTGACTGTCTATGGAAATGGAAAATAAACTCGTAGTTTCTAGTATGTCTCTGATCTGGTTGAAGGTCTTATGAGACTCATGGAGGGTGAGCATGTTGATCCATTCAATCTTGGGAATCTTGGTGAATTTACAATGTTGGAATTAGCACAGGTTGTTAAGGACACAATAGATCCTAATGCAAAGATTGAGTTCAAAGCAAACACAGAAGATGACCCCAATAAGAGGAAACCTGACATCACTAAGGCTAAGGATCTTCTTGGCTGGGAACCCAAGGTGTCACTAAGAAAGGGCCTTCCTCTCATGGTGGAAGATTTTTGTCGTCCCATATTTGGAGATAATAAGGAAGAGCATATAAAGATGCTAAATAAACATGCATCTACGAATGGCGAGTGATATGTTCATCTTCGGTGATATCACACATCAGCATGACTCATTGTTTACATGTCATGCCCTACATGACAAATCTTGTAGGTTGTAGTGAAAGGCCTTGCTATATTTTCTATGCACGTTTGAATGATTTCATTCATTTCTTCTCCCCCGCCAGGAAGTTATTTTTTATCCTTTCTATTTGCTATTTGATATACTTCCCTAGGTTAATGAAATAACATTTAGCTATCAAATTTATTTCATTTGGGTCTCTCTTCCTAAAAAATTCATGCAACTTATTTAAAAATAAAAAAATTCAAATATTCAAGATAATTAATTATATATAATAAATAACAAGAAATCGTGAAAATCTGTTAAGTGAACTTATGTAATATATATATTTTGTGTGCCAAATAATTTGAAAAACTAAAATCATTAATAAAATTATTTTTTCAAACTATTCATGTATAAATTGCATAAACAACCATGACAATTCCTATATTTTCAGAAAAAGTCCGCCTCTGACTCTGCATACATACACTACCTAAATCAAATTGCAGACATACACTACCTACATTTTCCTGAGACAAGTCCACCTCGTCCGCCTTTCGTTATATCTTTGTTCACTATACCAAATTTATGAATGAAAATTTATTTTCAAGTTATTTATTATCGGGATTGTTTGCACTTTGCAGGTTTTTGATATTTAAATCATCAAACAATGTCGTCCGACTGGATATCTTTAGCTATTTCAATCAGGAGTGCGGTGGCAACAACCTATTTGATTGGAGCAACAACATGGATTCTCTCCACGACAACATGGAGGAACAGGAGGCTAAAGTTAAACATAAGTATACAATTACATATGAATCAAGAGACCAGCATTGGCACAGAGCTTAGCATAACTGGGGAAGGAAACAATCAAGCAGATGCCAAAGAAACAAGAGCTCCAGTACCTAACTCAGGGGAAGTGTGACATATACCTTTACTGCTTTCACCAAGATATTGAAAAAATCATAAATAGTCTTGAGATTCACATTAGTACTGAATTCATAAATATTTTTGGAGATTCACATTTACTTTCATTTCATGCAAATAATTGACAAATACTGTGGAGGTTCAAGATATTATAGTATTGAATTCATTTAGTTTAATGTTTTGAAGATATTACAATACTGATTTGACCAAAAGATTGAAGAAATCATAAATAGTGTCGAGTTTCACATTTACTAGTATTGAATTCATAAATATTTTTTGAGATTCACATTTACTTTCATTTCATGCAAATAATTGACAAATACTATGGAGGTTCAAAATATTATAGTATTGAATTCATTTAGTTTAATGTTTTGAAGATATTATAGTACTGATTTGACCAAAAGATTGAAGAAATCATAAATAGTGTCGAGTTTCACATTTACTAGTATTGAATTCATAAATATTTTTTGAGATTCACATTTACTTTCATTTCATTCAAAGAATTGATGACTACTATTGAGGTTCAAGATATTATAGTATTGAATTAATTTTGTTTCATGTTTTGAAGATATTATAGTACTGATTTGACCAAAAGATTGAAGAAATCATAAATTTTGTGGAGATTCACATTTAATAGTACTGAATTCATAAATATTTTTGGAGATTCACATTTGCTTTCATTTCATGCAGAGAATTGACGAATACTGTGGAGGTTCAAGATATTATAGTACTGAATTCATTTTGTTTCATGTTTTGAAGATATTATAGTATCGATTTGACCAAAAGATTAAAGAAATCATAAGGAGTGTCGAGATTCACATTTACTAGTACTATTTCACCAAAACATTGAATAAATCATAAATATTGTCTTGCGCTTTGTGATTGTTTATGTTTTTTATTATAAAATTTGGAGAAAAATTTAGCAAATTTAGTAACCTTCTTGCTTGCAGTAGTGCTAAATTCTAAAACTCAGGACTCGAAATCCCTTTCGCATAGCATTTCTAAAACTCAAGACTCGAAATCCCCTATTTTTTATTCAAACCCTTATATCACTTCAAAGTGAGCTTTATTATGCGAGCAAAGGAGACACAAATTGTTAATGTAGCAAGTGTGAACACTTAATTTATTAAGTGGTTATTTAGTGGCTAGGCTAGGTTAGAGTTGTCGGCTAAATTGTTTAAGTCGGCATGATATTTTTTAAATTTCTCTTCTATCCTCCTTATCCCTCCATTCTCTCCTATATTCCCTCTTCTCCCTTATCACTCCACCTCCCTTTCCCCTTATTCCTCCAACCTCCCTTCATCTTCTCCTCCGACTTCATCCTTTCCCGCTTCTCCCCTAATCTCCTTTCTCTTCTTATAAATTACTGTATATATTCTTTGTTTGTTTGAATAATGTAATTTTTGCTCTGCGAAATTATGAAATAAACCATTATTTTTTAGTGCCACCTGGTCCTTATTTTTGATTTGGTATCAGAGCCTTATATGGCAAGCTTGCTAGGCATGAATCCCTAGGATTCATGGTGATCTGGCTAGCGAGCGTGCTAGGCACATATCCCGAGGGTGCACCATGATCCATGAGCTGGGCGATCATATCGAGGAGGTGGTAGAGCATAGAGTTGGACATAGATTTTGAGGCAAAGCTGAGAGCTAATTTAGATTGCATAATTTTTGTGGTGACACGTGGCAAGCGAAGCTGAGAGCTAACTCGAACATGCATCTCGAGGAGTTGAGGTGGACGTTGATGTGGCAATAACTAACATGTGGTGGGCACTGGCAGAGTGCTGATTGGGCAAGCCGAGAGCTGACATGGCAGAATCCAGGCATTGATGTGGCGGTCGGGTGTGTGGTGACGTGGTAAAAATTGGTTTGTCCACGTGCCGAAAGCGAATTTGTCTGAAGTAGTTTACGTGGCGAACGTAGATTTTTCGAGCAAGCATAGAGTTGGGGAGTGATTTCTCAAAGTCAATCGAGGTCTTATGTGGTCGCACGCATATAAGAAGACCTCTATGTCTTCCTCCCACTGAATGTGGGATAAATCCTCACATTTTTTTTTTTAAATTGCCGTCCATCCATTGTATAAGGAACAACAGGTTCCTTTGTCCTCCAGCCGAAGCGAGTAGCGTAGGTGGTTGAGACGCTTGCTTGCGCAAGAGAGGTCCCGGGGTCGAATCCCGTCGGGGTAAAAAATACAAGTTTTTTATTCTTTTTTGTAATCGTCGAAAGTAGCAAGGTTTAAGAAGGCGGAGGTCAGCCTTGTTTCTCACGGGAGCCATGTGGTGCAGCGGCTAGACCTTGCGAGTAGGAAACGGAGGTCCTTAGATCAAATCCCATTGAGGATTTTGCAAAAGAAAAAAATGGATTCTTTTTTATTTAATTTTTCATTATTTGTTTTGTAATTAAAAGTTTTTAAAAATTATTTAATAATTTCCATATATATTTTATTATTATATTTTTTAAATAAACTTTTATTTAAAAAAAATAATTAAAATATATATAGGAAACTGTTAAAAAAATTTCTAAAGGCTTTATTAAAACAAATTTTGGAATTTTTTTTTTTTTAAATTGTGAAAATTGGAAAGTAAAAATTTGCATATTGTGAACCTGGAAAAGTTTCGGGAAGTCTTTCAGAACGCCCATTTAGCACCTCCAAAATTTTTTGGAGCCTTTGGTTGGAGGAAGAGCATATAAAGATGCTAAATAAACATGCATCTACGAATGGCGAGTGATATGTTCATCTTCGATGATATCACACATAAGCATGACTCATTGTTTACATGTCATGCCCTACATGACAAATCTTGTAGGTTGTAGTGAAAGGCCTTGCTATATTTTCTATGCACGTTTGAATGATTTCATTCATTTTTGGCATTATCTATCTTTCTCTGGTGTCCAGAGAAGTTATTTTTTATCCTTTCTATTTCCTATTTGATGTACTTCCCTAGGTTAATGAAATAACATTTAACTATCAAATTTATTTCATTTGGGTCTCTGTTCCTACATAAGTAATTGTTGTTGTCTAGATTCCTTCTTATTAAAGGCATAAGAGGCAAATGGTTGATTATAAAAAATAGAAATTCAGTTTTGAGTCTGAGCATTTATGGGCGGATGTTTTGATTCATAGGAACATGATTTGCCTACTGACTTGAATTCCATAACTAGTTCTGGACAATAATTGAGATATATAACCTCCCTTTTAATCTTGTGCCAAAAAAAAAAATCATACAACTTATTTAAATCCAGAATAATTGAGATATATAACCTCATTTTTAACCTTGCATAAAAAAATTCATACAACTTATTTAAAAATAAAAAAATTCAAATATTCAAGATAATTAATTAGATATAATAAATAACAAGAAACCGTGAAAATGTGTTAAGTGAACTTATGTAATATATATATATTTTGTGTGCCAAATAATTTGAAAAACTAAAATCATTAATAAAATTATTTTTTCAAACTATTCATGTATAAATTGCATAAACAACCGTGACAGTACCTATATTTTTAGACAAAGTCTGCCTCCGACTCTACATACATACACTACCTAAATCAAATTGCAGACATACACTACCTACATTTTCCTGAGACAAGTCCGCCTCGTCCGCCTTTCGGTATATCTTTGTTCGCTGTACCAAATTTATCGATGAAAATTTATTTTCAGGTTATTTATTATCGGGATTGTTTGCACTTTGCAGGTTTTTGACAATTAAATCATCAAACAATGTCGTTCGACTGGATATCTTCAGCTATTTCAATCGAGAGTGCGGTAGCAACAACCTATTTGATCGGAGCAACAACATGGATTCTCTCCACGACAACATGGAGGAACAAGAGGCTAAAGTTAAACATAAGTATACAATTACCTATGAATCAAGAGACCAACATTGGCATAGAGCTCAGCATAACGGGGGAAGGAAACAATCAAGCAGATGCCGGAGAAACAAGAGCTCCAGTACCTAACTCAGGGGAAGTGTGACATATACCTTTACTCCTTTCACCAAGATATTGAAAAAATCATAAATAGTCTTGAGATTCACATTAGTACTGAATTCATAAATATTTTTGGAGATTCACATTTACTTTCATTTCATGCAAATAATTGACAAATACTGTGGAGGTTCAAGATATTATAGTACTGAATTCATTTTGTTTAATGTTTTGAAGATATTATAGTATTGATTTGACCAAAAGATTGAAGAAATCATAAATTTTGTTGAGTTTCACATTTACTAGTATTGAATTCATAAATATTTTTGGAGATTCACATTTACTTTCATTTCATGCAAAGAATTGAGGAATACTATGGAGGTTCAAGATATTATAGTGCTGAATTCATTTTGTTTCATGTTTTCAAGATATTATAGTATTGATTTGACCAAAAGATTGAAAAAATCATAAGGAGTGTCGAGATTCACATTTACTAGTACTATTTCACCAAAATATTGAATAAATCATAAATATTGTCTTGCGCTTTGCGATTGTTTATGTTTTTTATTATAAAATTTGAAGAAAAATTTAGCAAATTCAGTAACCTTCTTGCTTGCAGTAGTGCTAAATTCTAAAACTCAGGACTCGAAATCCCTTTTGCATAGCATTTCTAAAACTCAGGACTCAAAATCCCCTATTTTTTATTCAAACCCTTATATCACTTCAAAGTGAGCTTTACCGCGCGAGCAAAGGAGCCGCAAATTGTTAATGTAGCAAGTGTGAACACTTAATTTATTAAGTGGTTATTTAGTGGCTAGGCTAGGTTAGAGTTGTCGGCTAAATTGTTTAAGTCGGCATGATATTTTTTAAATTTCTCTTCTATCCTCCTTATCCCTCCATTCTCTCCTATATTCCCTCTTCTCCCTTATCACTCCACCTCCCTTTCCCCTTATTCCTCCAACCTCCCTTCATCTTCTCCTCCGACTTCATCCCTTCCCGCTTCTCCCCTAATCTCCTTTCTCTTCTTATAAATTAGTGGATATATTCTTTGTTTGTTTGAATAATATAATTTTTGCTCTATGAAATTATGAAATAAACAATTATTTGTTAGTGCCACCTGGTCCTTATTTTAGATTTGGTATCATAGCCTTATCTGGCAAGCGTGCTGGGCACGAATCTCGAGGACGCATGATGATCTGGCTGGCGAGCATGTTGGGCACGTATCTCGAGGGTGCACCATGATCGAGGAGCTGGGCGATCGGATCGAGGAGGTGGCAGAGCGTAGAGCTAGGCATGGATTTTGAGGCAGAGCTGAGAGCTGATGCGGACTGCATGATTTTTGAGGTGACACATGGCAGGCGAAGCTGAGAGCTGACTCGAACACGCAGCTCGAGGAGCTGAGGTGGACGTTGATGTGGCGACAGCTAACACATGGCGGGCACTGGCAGAGTGCTGACTGGGCAAGCCGAGAGCTGACATGGCAGAAGCCGGGCACTGACGTGGCGGTCGAGCATGTGGTGACGTGGCAAAAATTGGTTTGTCCACGTGGTGAAAGCAGATTCATCTAAAGCAGTTTACATGGCAGACATAGATTTATCGAGCAAGCATAGAGTTGGGGAGTGATTTTTGCGTCTTCCTCCCACAGAATGTGGGATAAATCCTCACATTTTTTTTTTTAATTCCACCCATCCACTGTATAAGGAACAACAGGTTCCTTTGTCCTCCAGCCGAAGTGGGTAGCGTAGGTGGTTGAGACACTTGCTTGCAGAAGAGAGGTCTTGAGGTTGAATATCGTCGGGGTAAAAAATACAAGTTTTTTATTTTTTTTGTAATCGTCGAAAGCAAGAAGGTTTAAGAAGGCGGAGGTCGGCATTGTTTCTCACCGGAGCCGCATGGTGTAGACCTTGCGGGTAGGAAGCGGAGGTCCTTAGATCGAATCCCATCGGGGATTTCGCAAAAGAAAAAAAAGGTTTCTTTTTTATTTAATTTTTCATTATTTGTTTTTTAATTAAAAGTTTTTAAAAATTATTTAATAATTTCCATATATATTTTATTATTATGTTTTTTTAAATAAACTTTGATTTAAAAAAAAATAATTAAAATATATATAGGAAATTGTTAAAAAAAATTCTAAAGGCTTTATTAAAACAAATTTTGGAAAAAAAATTTTAAAAAAATTGTGAAAAGTGGAAAGTGAAAATTTGCATATTGTGAACCTAGAAAAGTGTTGGGAAGTCTTCCGAAACGCCCGTTTAGCACCTCCAAAAAATTTTGGGCGAGATGTTTTGATTCATAGGAACATGATTTGCCTGCTGACTTGAATTCCAGAACTAGTTCTAGACAATAATTGAGATATATAACCTCCCTTTTAATCTTGTGCCAAAAAAAATAAAAAAAATCATACAACTTATTTAAATCTAGAATAATTGAGATATATAACCTCATTTTTAACCTTGCATAAAAAAATTCATACAACTTATTTAAAAATAAAAAAATTCAAATATTCAAGATAATTAATTAGATATAATAAATAACAAGAAACCGTGAAAATGTGTTAAGTGAACTTATGTAATATATATATATATATATATATATATATATATATATATATATATATATATATATATATATATTTTTTTTTTTTTTTGTGTGCCAAATAATTTGAAAAACTAAAATCTTTAATAAAATTATTTTTTCAAACTATTCATGTATAAATTGCATAAACAACCATGACAGTACCTATATTTTCAGACAAAGTCCGCCTCTGACTCTACATACATACACTACCTAAATCAAATTGCAGACATACACTACCTACATTTTCCTAAGACAAGTCTGCCTTTCGGTATATCTTTGTTTGTTATACCAAATTTATCGATGAAAATTTATTTTCAGGTTATTTATTATCGGGATTGTTTGCACTTTGTAGGTTTTTGACAATTAAATCATCAAACAATGTCGTCCGACTGGATATCTTCAGCTATTTCAATCGGGAGTGTGGTAGCAACAACCTATTTGATCAGAGCAACAACATGGATTCTCTCCACGACAACATGGAGGAACAAGAGGCTAAATTTAAACATAAGTATACAATTACCTGTGAATCAAGAGACCAACATTGGCACAGAGCTCAGCATAACGGGGGAAGGAAACAATCAAGCAAATTTCGAAGAAACAAGAGCTCCAATACCTAACCTATGGGAAGTGTGACATATACCTTTACTGCTATCACCAAGATATTGAAAAAATCATAAATAGTCTTGAGATTCACATTAGTACTGAATTCATAAATATTTTTGGAGATTCACATTTACTTTCATTTCATGCAAATAATTGACAAATACTGTGGAGGTTCAAGATATTATAGTACTGAATTCATTTAGTTTAATGTTTTGAAGATATTACAATACTGATTTGACCAAAAGATTGAAGAAATCATAAATTTTATGGAGATTCACATTTACTAGTATTGAATTCATAAATATTTTTGGAGATTCACATTTACTTTCATTTCATGCAAAGAATTGACGAATACTTGTGGAGGTTCAAGATATTATAGTATTGAATTTTTTTGTTTCATGTTTTTAATATATTATAGTACTGATTTGACCAAAAGATTGAAGAAATCATAAGGAGTGTCGAGATTCACATTTACTAGTACTATTTCACCAAAACATTAAATAAATCATAAATATTGTCTTGCACTTTGCGATTGTTTATGTTTTTTATTATAAAATTTGAAGAAAAATTCAGCAAATTCAATAACCTTCTTGCTTGCAATAGTGCTAAATTCTAAAAATCAGGACTTGAAATCCCTTTTGCATAGCATTTCTAAAACTCAGGACTCGAAATCCCCTATTTTTTATTCAAACCCTTATATCACTTCAAAGTGAGCTTTACCATGCGAGCAAAGGAGCAACAAATTGTTAATGTAGCAAGTGTGAACACTTAATTTATTAAGTGGTTATTTAGTGGCTAGGCTAGGTTAGAGTTGTCGGCTAAATTGTTTAAGTTGGCATGATTTTTTCTAAATTTCTCTTCTATCCTCCTTATCTCTCAATTCTCTCCTATATTCCCTCTTCTCCCTTATCACTCCACCTCCTTTTCCCCTTATTCCTCCAACCTCCCTTCATCTTCTCCTCTGACTTCATCCCTTCCCGCTTCTCCCCTAATCTCCTTTCTCTTCTTATAAATTAGTGGATATATTCTTTGTTTGTTTGAATAATGTAATTTTTGCTCTACGAAATTATGAAATAAACCATTATTTGTTAGTGCCACCTGGTCCTTATTTTAGATTTGGTATCAGATCCTTATCTAGCAAGCATGCTAGGCACAAATCTTGAGGATGCCTGGTGATCTGGCTAGCGAGCGTGTTGGACACGTATCTCGAGGATTTGGGCGATCGGATTGAGGAGTTGGGCGATCGGATCGAGGAGTTGGGCGATCGGATCAAGGAGGTGGCAGAGCATAGAGTTGGGCATGGATTTTGAGGCAGAGCTGAGAGCTGACGTTGATTGCATGATTTTTGAGGTGACACATGGCAGGTGGAGCTGAGAGCTGACTCAAACACACAACTCGAGGAGCTGAGGTGGATGCTGATGTGGCGACAGCTAACACATGGAAGGTGTTGGCAGAGTGCTAACTGGGTAAGCCAGGAGCTGACATGGTAGAAGCCGGGCATTGACGTGGCGATCGGGCATGTGGTGACATGGGAAATTTTGGTTTGTCCACATGGCATAAGTGGATTTGTCTGAAGCAGTTTACATGGTGGACGTAGATTTTCCGAGCAAGCATAGAGTTGGGGAGTGATTTCCCAAAGGCAATTGAGGTCTTATGCGCTCGCGCACATATAAGAAGACCTCTACGTCTTCATCCCACTGAATGTGGGATAAATCCTTGCATTTTTTTTTTAAATTGCTGCCCATCCATTGTATAAGGAACAGCAGGTTCCTTTGTCCTCCAGCCGAAGCGGGTAGCATAGGTGGTTGAGACGCTTGCTTGCGAAAGAGAGGTCCCGAGGTCGAATCCCGTGGGGGTAAAAAATACAAGTTTTTTATTTTTTTTTGTCATCGTCGAAAGCAACAAAGTTTAAAAAGGCGGAGGTCAGCCTTGTTTCTCACCGAAGCCGCGTGGTGCAGCGGATAGACCTTGCGGGTAGGAAACGGAGGTCCTTAGATCGAATCCCATCAGGAATTTCGCAAAAGAAAAAAAATGTTTCTTTTTTATTTAATTTTTCATTATTTGTTTTTTAATTAAAAGTTTTTAAAAATTATTTAATAATTTCCATATATATTTTATTATTATGTTTTTTTAAATAAACTTTTATTTAAAAAAATATAATTAAAATATATATAGGAAATTGTTAAAAAAAATTCTAAAGGCTTTATTAAAACAAATTTTGGAATTTTTTTTTTTTAAATTGTGAAAAGTGGAAAGTGAAAATTTGCATATTGTGAACCTAGAAAAGTGTCAGGAAGTCTTCCGAACGCCCGTTTAGCACCTCCAAAAAATTATGGGCAGATGTTTTGATTCATAGGAACATGATTTGCCTGCTGACTTGAATTTCAGAACTAGTTCTAGACAATAATTGAGATATATAACCTCCCTTTTAATCTTGTGCCAAAAAAAAAATCATACAACTTATTTAAATCCAGAATAATTGAGATATATAACCTCATTTTTAACCTTGCATAAAAAAAATCATACAACTTATTTAAAAATTAAAAAATTAAAATATTCAAGATAATTAATTAGATATAATAAATAACAAGAAACCGTGAAAATGTGTTAAGTGAACTTATATATATATATATATATATATATATATATATATATATATATATATATATATATATATATATATATTTGTGTGCCAAATAATTTGAAAAACTAAAATCATTAATAAAATTATTTTTTCAAACTATTCATGTATAAATTCCATTAACAACCATGACAGTACCTATATTTTCAGACAAAGTCCGCCTCTGACTCTGCATACATACACTACCTAAATCAAATTGCAAACATACACTACCTACATTTTCCTGAGACAAGTTCGCCTCGTCCGCATTTCAGTATATCTTTGTTCGTTGTACCAAATTTATCGATGAAAATTTATTTTTAGGTTATTTATTATTGGGATTGTTTGCACTTTGTAGGTTTTTGACAATTAAATCATCAAACAATGTCATCCGACTAGATATCTTTAGCTATTTCAATCGGGAGTGCGGTAGCAACAACCTATTTGATCAGAGCAACAACATGGATTCTCTCCATGACAACATGGAGGAACAGGAGGCTAAAGTTAAACATAAGTATACAATTACCTATGAATCAAGAGACTAGCATTGGCACAGAGCTCAGCATAACGGGGGAAGGAAACAATCAAGCAGATGTCGGAGAAACAAGATCTTTAGTACCTAACTCAGGGTAAGTGTGACATATACCTTTACTGCTTTCACCAAGATATTGAAAAAATTATAAATAGTCTTGTGGTTCACATTAGTACTGAATTCATAAATATTTTTGGAGATTCACATTTACTTTCATTTCATACAAATAATTGACAAATATTGTGGAGGTTCAAGATATTATAGTACTGAATTCATTTTGTTTCATGTTTTGAAGATATTATAGTACTGATTTGACCAAAATATTGAAAAAATCATAAATTTTGTGGAGATTCACATTTACTAGTACTGAATTCATAAATATTTTTGAAGATTCACATTTACTTTCATTTCATGCAAAGAATTGATGAATACTGTGGAGGTTCAAGATATTATAGTACTAAATTCATTTTGTTTCATGTTTTGAAGATATTCTAGTACTGATTTGACAAAAAGATTGAAGAAATCATAAGGAGTGTCGAGATTCACATTTACTAGTACTATTTCACCAAAACATTGAATAAATCATAAATATTGTCTTGCGCTTTGCGATTGTTTATGTTTTTTATTATAAAATTTGAAGAAAAATTCAACAAATTCAGTAACCTTCTTGCTTACAGTAGTGCTAAATTCTAAAACTCAAGACTCGAAATCCCTTTCGCATAGCATTTATAAAACTCAGGACTCAAAACCCCCTATTTTTTATTCAAACCCTTATATCACTTCAAAGTGAGCTTTATCGCGCAAGCAAAGGAGCCGCAAATTGTTAATGTAGCAAGTGTGAACACTTAATTTATTAAGAGGTTATTTAATGGCTAGGCTAGGTTAGAGTTGTCGGCTAAATTGTTTAAGTCGACATGATATTTTTTAAATTTCTCTTCTATCCTCCTTATCCATCCATTCTCTCCTATATTCCCTCTTCTCCCTTATCACTCCACCTCCCTTTCCCCTTATTCCTCCAACCTCCCTTCATCTTCTCCTCCGACTTCATCCCTTCCCGCTTCTCCCCTAATCTCCTTTCTCTTCTTATAAATTAGTGGATATATTCTTTGTTTGTTTGAACAATGTAATTTTTGCTCTACAAAATTATGAAATAAACCATTATTTGGTAGTGCCACCTGGTCCTTATTTTAAATTTGGTATCAGAGCCTTATATAGCAAGCGTGCTGGGCATGAATCTCAAGGATGCACGGTGATCTAGCTGGCGAGTGTGCTGGGCACGTATCTTGAGTGTGCATCGTGATCGAGGAGTTGGGTGATCGAATCGAGGAGGTGGTAGAGCATAGATCTAGGCATGGATTTTGAGGCAGAGTTGAGATATGATGTTGACTGCATGATTTTTAAGGTGACACGTGGCTAGTGGAGCTGAGAGCTGACTCAAACACGTAGCTCGAGGAGCTGAGGTGGACACTGATGTGGCGACAACTAACACATGGCAGGCACTGGTAGAGTGTTGACTAGGTAAGCCAGGAGTTGACATGGCAGAAGTCAGGCACTGACGTGGTGGTCGGGCATGTGGTGACGTGGCAAAAATTGGTTTGTCCATGTGGCGAAAGTTGATTCGTCTGAAGCAGTTTACGTGGCAGATGCAGATTTACCGAGCAAGCATAGAGTTGGGGAGTGATTTCTTGAAGGTAATCGAGGAATTATGCGCTTGCGCGCATATAAGACCTCTGCGTCTTCCTCCCACCGAATGTGGGATAAATCCTCGCATTTTTTTTTTAAATTTCACCCTTCCACTGTATAAGGAACAACAGGTTCCTTTGTCCTTCAGCCAAAGCGGGTAGCATAGGTGGTTGAGACACTTGCTTACGGAAGAGAGGTCCCGAGGTCGAATCCCACCGAGGTAAAAAATACAAGTTTTTTATTTTTTTTCTAATCGTCGAAAGCAGCAAGGTTTAAGAAGGCAGAGGTCAGCCTTGTATATCACCGGAGCCACGTGTTACAACGGATAGACCTTGCGGGTAGGAAGCGGAGGTCCTTAGATCGAATCCCATAAGGGATTTCGCAAAAGAAAAAAAAGGTTTATTTTTTATTTAATTTTTCATTATTTGTTTTTTAATTAAAAGTTTTTAAAAATTATTTAATAATTTCCATATATATTTTATTATTATGTTTTTTTAAATAAACTTTTATTTAAAAAATAATAATTGAAACATATATAGGAAATTGTTAAAAAAATTTCTAAAGGCTTTATTAAAACAAATTTTGGAAAAAAATTTAAAAAAAATTGTGAAAAGTGGAAAGTGAAAATTTGCATATTGTGAACCTGAAAAAGTGTCGGGAAGTCTTCCGAAACGCCCGTTTAGCACCTCCAAAAAATTATGGGAAGATGTTTTGATTCATAGGAACATGATTTGCCTGCTGACCTGAATTCCAGAACTAGTTTTAGACAATAATTGAGATATATAACCTCCCTTTTAATCTTGTGCCAAAAAAAAAAAAATCATACAACTTATTTAAAAATAAAAAAATTCAAATATTCAAGATAATTAATTAGATATAATAAATAACAAGAAACCGTGAAAATATGTTAAGTGAACTTATGTAATATATATATATATATTTTTTGTGTGCCAAATAATTTGAAAAACTAAAATCATTAATAAAATTATTTTTTCAAACTATTCATGTATAAATTGCATAAACAACCATGACAGTACCTATATTTTCAAACAAAGTCCGCCTCCGACTCTGCATACATACACTACCTAAATCAAATTGCAGACATACACTACCTACATTTTCTTGAGACAAGTCTGCCTCGTCCGCATTTCGGTATATCTTTGTTCGCTATACCAAATTTTTCGATGAAAATTTATTTTCAGGTTATTTATTATCGAGATTGTTTGCACTTTGCAGGTTTTTGACAATTAAATCATCAAACAATGTTGTCCGACTGGATATCTTCAGCTATTTCAATCGGGAGTGCAGTAGCAACAACCTATTTGATCGGAGCAACAACATGGATTCTCTCCACGACAACATGGAGGAACAAGAGGCTAAAGTTAAACATAAGTATACAATTACCTGTGAATCAAGAGACCAGCATTGGCATAGAGCTCAGCATAACGGGGGAAGGAAACAATCAAGCATATGCCGGAGAAACAAGAGCTGCAATACCTAACTCAGGGGAAGTGTGACATATACCTTTACTGCTTTCACCAAGATATTGAAAAAATCATAAATAGTCTTGAGATTCACATTAGTATTGAATTCATAAATATTATTGGAGATTCACATTAGTACTAAATTTATAAATATTTTTGGAGATTCACATTTACTTTTATTTCATGCAAATAATTGACAAATACTGTGGAGGTTCAAGATATTATAGTACTGAATTCATTTTGTTTCATGTTTTGAAGATATTATAGTACTGATTTGACCAAAAGATTGAAGAAATTGTAAATTTTGTGGAGATTCGCATTTACTAGTACTGAATTCATAAATATTTTTGGAGATTCATATTTACTTTCATTTCATGCAAAGAACTGATGAATATTGTGGAGGTTCAAGATATTATAGTACTGAATTCATTTTGTTTCATGTTTTGAAGATATTATAGTACTGATTTGACCAAAAGATTGAAGAAATCATAAGGAGTGTTGAGATTCACATTTACTATTACTATTTCACAAAAACATTGAATAAATCATAAATATTGTCTTATGTTTTACGATTGTTTATGTTTTTTATTATAAAATTTGAAAAAAAATTTAGCAAATTCAGTAACCTTCTTGCTTGCAGTAGTGCTAAATTCTAAAACTCGGGACTCGAAATACCTTTCGCATAGCATTTCTAAAACTCGGCACTTAAAATCCCCTATTTTTTATTCAAACCCTTATATCACTTCAAACTAAGCTTTACCACACGAGCAAAGGAGCAAAAAATTGTTAATGTAGCAAGTGTGAACACTTAATTTATTAAGTGGTTATTTAGTGGCTAGGCTAAGTTAGAGTTGTTGGCTAAATTGTTTAAGTCGGCATGATATTTTTTAAATTTCTATTCTATCCTTCTTTTCCCTCCTTTCTCTCCTATATTCCCTCTTCTCCCTTATCTCTCCACCTCCCTTTCCCCTTATTCCTCCAACCTCCATTTATCTTCTCCTCCGACTTCATCCCTTCCCGCTTCTCCCCTAATCTCCTTTCTCTTCTTATAAATTAGTGGATATATTCTTTGTTTGTTTGAATAATGTAATTTTTGCTCTATGAAATTATGAAATAAACCATTATTTGTTAGTGCCACCTGGTCCTTATTTTAGATTTGGTATCAGAGCCTTATCTGGCAAGTGTGTTGGGCATGAATCTCGAGGACGCATGGTGATCTGGCTGGAGAGTGTGCTGGGCATATACATCCAAGGTGCATTGTGATCGAGGAGCTGGGTGATTGGATCGACGATGTGGCAGAGCATAGAGCTGGGCATGGATTTCTAGGCAGAGCTGAGAGCTGACGTTGACTGCATGATTTTCAAGGTGACACATGGCAAGTGGAGCTAAGAGCTGACTTGGACACGTAGCTCGAGGAGTTGAGGTGGATGCTAATGTGGCTATAGCTAACACATGGTCGACATTGGCAGAGTGCTGACTGGGCAAGCCGAGAGATGACATGGCAAAAGTCGGGAACTGACATGGCGGTCGGGCATGTGGTGACCATGTATAACCTCATTTTTATTTTTAGGTTATTTATTATCGGGATTGTTTGCACTTTGCAGGTTTTTGAAAATTAAATCATCAAACAATGTCGTCTGACTGGATATCTTCAGCTATTTCAATCGGGAGTGCGGTAGCAACAACCTATTTGATTAGAGCAACAACATGGATTCTCTCCATGACAACATGGAGGAACAGGAGGCTAAAGTTAAACATAAGTATACAATTACCTGTGAATCAAGAGACCAAAGATTGGCACAGAGATCAGCATAATGAGGGAAGGAAACAATCAAGCAGATGTTGGAGAAACAAGAGCTCCAATACCTAACTCAGGGGAAGTGTGACAATACCTTTACTGCTTTCACCAAGATATTGAAAAAATCATAAATAGTCTTGAGATTCACATTAGTACTGAATTCATAAATATTTTTGGAGATTCACATTAGTACTGAATTCATAAATATTTTTGGAGATTCACATTTACTTTCATTTCATGCAAATAATTGACAAATACTATGGAGGTTCAAGATATTATAATACTGAATTCATTTTGTTTCATGTTTTGAAGATATTATAGTATTGATTTCATCAAAAGATTGAAGAAATCATAAATTTTTTGGAGATTCACATTTACTAGTACTGAATTCATAAATATTTTTGGAGATTCACATTTACTTTCATTTTATGCAAAGAATTGACGAATACTATGGAGGTTCAAGATATTATAGTACTGAATTCATTTTGTTTCATATTTTGAAGATATTATAGTACTGATTTGACCAAAAGATTGAAGAAATCATAAGGAGTGTCGAGATTCACATTTACTGGTACTATTTCACCAAAACATTGAATAAATCATAAATATTGTCTTGCACTTTGTGATTGTTTAAGTTTTTTACTATAAAATTTGAAGAAAAAATTAGCAAATTCAGTAACCTTCTTGCTTGCAGTAGTGCTAAATTCTAAAACTCAGGACTCGAAATCCCTTTCGCATAGCATTTCTAAAACTCAGGACTCGAAATCCCCTTTTTTTTATTAAACCCTTATATCACTTCAAAGTGAGCTTTACCATGCGAGCAAAGGAGCCGCAAATTATTAATGTAGCAAGTGTGAACACTTAATTTATTAAGTGGTTATTTAGTGGCTAGGCTAGGTTAGAGTTGTCGGCTAAATTGTTTAAGTTGGCATGATTTTTTTTAAATTTTTCTTCTATCCCTCCTTATCCCTCCATTCTCTCCTATATTCCCTCTTCCTTCCCCCCCCCCCCCCCTCCCCCCTTCTCCCTCCCCCCCCCTCTTCACCTCCTCCTCCACCCCCTCCCCCCCTCCCTCCCCCCTCCCCTCTCCTTTCTCTTCTTATAAATTAGTAGATATATTCTTTGTTTGTTTGAATAATGTAATTTTTGCTCTGCAAAATTATGAAATAAACCATTATTTGTTAGTGCCACCTGGTCCTTATTTTAGAGTTAATTTGTAAGAATGCATCTGTGTATTCACATTGAGATGTTTTTTTAGGCTTTCTTTTGCTGTTATCTCTGAACTGCCAGTTTCAGTCTCTTTCTTTTTACTGTTCTCTTTTCTTTGGAGATCATCTATTTTTGCTCTGATAAGTTCCCAAGCTTCTTCATCAAATGACATGGCAAATTTGATTGTATTTATATCTTGGAGAGTTTTATTCTTTTATTGTCTTATTGCGGTTTTATTCCTTTCACACATCGCACATAAAAAGTTAACCTGTTCCCCTAAAAAGCAGTCTGTTTCGCCAATGCTTTGTCATCTTCAGGATCACATTCAAAGTCTTTAATCTTGTTTAGGATGAGATCTTGTACATTTGGCACTTCTAAAAAAATTTCTAGAGAGAAACCAACTGCTGCCATGTCTTCATCTATTCTCTCCTGCAGTCTATCCATCCCTTCAACCCAACTGTACCATCCAGCTGTGTTCTGCAAAAACAGAGAAACTTTGAGAAATTCATTTGAGCACTCCATTGCAGTGCCATCCTTCAGAGTGACTTTGTCTTTTTCAATCTCTTGGTAATATTCCTCAAATTCCTGGAAGATGGGGAATATGCTATCTATTCTGTTCTCGCCATGTTCTAAGAGTCTCTTCATTTCTTCCACAGTGATCCTGATGGTATGGATTTCTTTGAACATCTTGGCTATATCTCCCATTTTGTTCTGTATTTTCCCTATCATCTCCTTTTTGAATTCAGACAGAAAGTAAGAGCAATCTATGCTTCTGAATATTATCAAAGGATCTGTTCGTGGGGCTTGGGCTTGAGCTACCTGTGTTGTATGTGCTTTCAGATTCTCCACTTCATTTTTTAGGTTCTCTTTTTCTGTTTCGGAAGCTGTCAATTTATCTTTCAATTCTTTAATTTCATTCAACATGAGCTGTGATGTCTGTGCTTGTATCATTTGACCCACGTGCACCAAGTCTTCAACTCCTTTTGTCATTAGTGAGACATCACCAGTCTCTGCATCCACTTGAATGGCAGTTGGATTGTTGGGAGCAGGGAAAGTTATCTTAGCTATTGAAAGCGCTTCTTGAGTATCGTCTCTTGTAGTATGAACTTTCATGGGATCTTCACCTCCGGCTATAGCCTGCAGTTCTCTTTCACCGATATCACTAATTGACGTGTCCTCTTCCACCCTTTCTAATGTTACTCTGTTTTGAGTTGCTTCAGTTGATGGGTGAATAAGTTTGACCTTCTTGTGTTTTGGAGAGGCAGTGGGGCTTCCAGCTTTTGAAAAGGATTGAAAATCCAACTAAGTGTTCTATTATTTACAATTCAATATATAGGCACTAATGGCCCAAAATACATAACCAACCCATGAAATCATGGATTTGATCCAATATGCTTAACCAAAAAGCTACAAAGGTGCAAAGGAGAATGCACGTAAACTTCTAAGTTAAGAGAAAGGAATATTTCTAACTAGAAGATCCATTTTAGCTATCTTGAAGTACACACTTCCTACTTTGAGTTCACACTTACTAACTAACACTCTAAATGACAACTAGAAGATAACTAGTGCCCACAAGTGCATGTGAGAAGGAGACTCACAATATTAATTTGCTAGAAATAAACTATGCAAACCTAGCTAGGAACTACTAGAGGGGTCATATGAAAGATCTAACATCAATCTTCATCATGCCTCCCCACAATAGAAGCATTGGACTTCAATGCTTTCAAAATAATAGGAAAGTCACGGGACATCTGATGAAAAGAAATCCAACGAGCCTAATGTGGCAGCTATCCTCGCTGAGCCACAAGATATGAGGTGGTAGACCCCTGGTGAGTTTGTCGAGTCTTCGTGTCATAGACCTGATCTGCATCCAATGGTAACTGAGCTTCAGGAACCATGTCCATAGGATTATTGATAGCTGGTGCGGTCTCCAATGTAGAGTCAAAGTACAACTTCAAAATATCTACATTGACAACGTCATGAATTCCCAAGTGTGCAAGAAGATCAAGGCGGAAAGCATTCTCGAACACCTACTGAAGAATAGTATAAGGCCCATAGCGAATTGGTTTGATTTTTCTATGAGTCTTATCAGTGAAACTCCGCTTGTCAAGATGCAACCAAACTTTAACACCAACCTGAAATGGATGAGGAATTCGATGTCGATCCATGGCATTTTTCTGCTGCTGCTGTGTCTTTTGCAAAATCTCAACCACCTTTGATTGAAGATTGTGCAAATGCTAAATAAATGAGTGTGCCTTGTCTTTCTCCTTCTGGAGATGTGAAGTGACAGGAGAAGGCAAAGACAAAGGTAACTCATAAGGTGCCAAGGGCTGAAATCCCATACAGACTTCAAAGGGTGAATGACCTGTAGAAGAATGTAGGGCCCTATTATAGGCATGTTCAATATGCGTGAGACTCAAGTCCCACTTTGTTGGTGAAGCGTGATGATAGATTCGCAAACTTTGCACAAGTGTACGGTTTACCACTTCAGTCTGCCCATCGGACTGCGGATGATAGGCGATAGAAAAGTTAAGAGAAACTCCCAAAATCTTCCACAAAGAACACCAAAAGTGACCCACAAAGTGTGAATCATGATCCTGAGAATACTGATTAGGCCAAGTCTGAAATCCCAAGTGCGAAGTGGACATAACTGTTAAGGCAAGAGTGGCTGGAGGCCTACTCAAACAATCAGCAATAGTATTACTCTTCCCCTTTTTGTACTTGATCACCAAGTGAAATTGTTGGAGGTAAGAGGCCCACTTCATATGTCTTGATTCTTCAATTTTACTTTGAGATTGTAAAAACTTGAGAGGCATATGATCAGTGTGTACTACTGTATATTTTCCCAAAATATAGTGTCTCCAATACTTAATAGCTTGAACTAAAGCATACAACTCCTTGTCATATGTAGAATAGTTCAACTTAGCAGCAAAAAAAGTTTCTGAATGATAAGCAATTGGATGACCATTCTGTTTGAGCACAGCTCCTAAGGCAACTTTAGAGGCATCTATTTCAATCTCAAAAGGTTGATAAAGGTCAGGTAAAGTTAACACAGGTGTTGTACAAAGTTTCTTTTTGATTTTCTCAAAGGCAACTTCTTGGCTTTTCTCCCAATGAAATGGAGTTTTGGACTTAGTGAGATAATGCAATGGAGCTACAAGGGTGGAATATTGAGGAATGAACTTGCGATAAAAATTCGCAAGTCCTAGGAAACTCCTTAACTCAGTGAGAGTTGTAGGAGGGGACCACTTAAGTAAAACATCAACTTTTATGGGATCTACCTGAATTCCACTCTCACTAATCACATAGCCAAGGTAAGAAATTGAAGTATTGCCAAAAGAACACTTGGAAGAATTGGCATATAATTGATTCTTCGCAAGAAGATCAAGGGTTTTCTGGATATGCCTAAGGTGTTCCTCCCAAGTTTTTGAGAAAATAAATATATCATCAAGATATATTATGACAAATTTGTCAAGGACTTCATGAAATACATCATTCATCAACCTCATGAAGGTTGCAGGAGCATTAGTAAGACCGAAGGGCATGACCAACCATTCAAAGAGGCCCATCTTCATCTTGAAAGTTGTCTTCCATGTATCCTCAGCTTGGATACGCACTTGATGATATCCACTTTTGAGATCTATTTTTGAAAATAACTTAGCTCCTTGAAGCTGATCTAATAAATCATCAATGCGAGGTAAGGGATATCTACACAGAAATTATGTTCAAAGCACGAAAATCAATGCATAATCTCCAAGTGCCATATTTTTTAAGAACTAACAAAATAGGTGAGGCACAAGCAGAAGTACTTTCCTTAATGAAACCCTTAGACAACAAATCTTCTATTTGCCTTTTTATTTCTTCATTTTGCAAAATAGATTGTCTATACATGGGAGCATTAGGAAGAGAAGAACCAGGAATTATTTCAATGTTGTGATTAATTGTGCGAATTGGAGGAAGAGACTTTGGCTCCTGAAATATGTGTGAATAACTTTGCAATATTTTATCCATTGAAGAGTGTTGCTTTGTAATGGATGTAGATGTAGAAGTGTTTTGAGAACGAATGAAAATTAGAGCAACATCACCACCTTTCTTAATTACTCTTTTCGTTTGCTTGGAACTTAGAATGATATTAGGAGTGTTGGTGCTTTTAATGAGAAAGACCTTACCATATTTTTGAAGTGTGTAGGTTATTTTGAAAGCATCATAAACAGCTCTCCTATCATACTAAAAAGGTTGTCCAAGCAAAATCCCACAACAATCCATAGGAGTCACATCACAAGTGACTTGATCTATGAAATGTGGGCCAAGTGCAAATTTTAAAGTGCAAGTGTGGGTGATTTCTGAGCCTCTTCAACTATACTTCCAACCCAAAGAATAAGGTTGAGGATGAGGCTCCATAGGTAACTTCAAACGCTCGAAAATGGACCTCGCAATTAGATTTTTCTGCGAGCCATTATCCACTATACAATTAGTTGCAAAATTATGAAGCAAGTGGGCTCGAGTGATGAACAAAGCATCACGAGCCCCTTCTGAAGAACTTACATTTACTAAGGTAACTTCATTAAGCTTACCTCGTAATTTCATATATACTCTACTTTCTCCTACAGACTCAAGGGGACCCTTGGAAGCATCCTCCTCTTGAGTAGTAATTACTAAACTCTTCTTTTTAAGCTTAAAGCAATCAGCTTTCTCATGGCCTTTCTTCTTACAATAATTGCAAAATTTCTTAGAAGAAGAAGAAGATTTAGAAGAAGAAGAAGGAGTAGAAGCGGAAGGGGAAGGAGAAGAAGGAGATGGAGAAGACACATTCTTCTTTTGAGCAAAATTCTTCTTTTGTGAAAAGAATTATTCCCTTTTGATGAGTTTGCAACCACTTGAGTAACAGGTGTGCGGAATGCCTGCGATTGCGCCTTAAACTTGTCCTCCGCAAGCTGTGCCTGGTTGAAAACTGAATCCAACATTTCCATAGAAACAAACATTAGTTCCCTGTACAAATGCTCCAACAAGCCACTTTGAAATTTGAGAATCAAACCTGGAACATCATCCTCCACATTTACAAGTATTCTGAACCTGTTAAACTGGAAAATATATTCTTGTATAGACATATTAGTACCTTGTCGAAAACGAAACCATTTAATAACCAATTCCCTAGAATAATTTGAAGGATATAAATTGGTCTTAAGACATTGTACAAGCTCATCCCATGTAGTTAGTACATCATGTCCTCTTTTTCGTTCAACAAGTACTTTGGCTAAGCCAAAAAGTTTTAGCTTAGCATAAGGCACTATATCATCTTCTGCAAGTTGAGAGAAAGAAAACCAAGAACTCATGTCAAGAATCCAACTATTCAAGACATCAGGGTTCCTGGATCCATCATACAATGGAACTTCACAACGAACTCTCAGACGAGAATCATGAGCAGAAGTTGAAGCATTATGCAAAGAAATGTCATTTACCTTCATGGCAATATTGCCAAGGACTTTTGCCATGGTAGTGTCATTAGCCTTATCTGCTAAAGTGTTTACAACATGGGCCACTTCTGCCACTTGTGCAGCCAAGTCAGACGCCATGTGTTCCCAGGTATAAGCTAGGAGTAAAAATGAGAAAGCACTAATCAAGGAAAGAAAATGGAACTTTTTCCTTGTTACAATGGAGTGCTTCTAAATTTGAAAATT
The DNA here is from genome assembly GCA_028583015.1 of Wollemia nobilis. Taxonomy (NCBI): domain Eukaryota; kingdom Viridiplantae; phylum Streptophyta; class Pinopsida; order Araucariales; family Araucariaceae; genus Wollemia; species Wollemia nobilis. The sequence continues at coordinate 18,588 of JAQPPZ010001388.1, read as the reverse complement.
TTTACTCCTAAGGCTGAAAATTTTGAAATTTTAAACTACCATAAGGTGCAATTTAACATTTATTAATTTAAAAATAACTTAATTAAAAATTAAATTTCAATTAATCCAAGATTAATGAATTTAATCAAGTTATTAAAAATTAAATTAATAAAAACTAAATTTAACATGCAACCTTAAATAGTAAAAATTAAAAAAAAAAAATTACAATAATTTACCCATGCTTTGGCTGTCTTAACTGGAACTGATCTTCAAGTACCCTGCATGAAAATAGTCAGCCTCCAGTTGCACGGATCCCGAAGTGCAGAAAACCAACTTTGCCTGGCATAATTCCCAAGGCAATGTGCAAAAATGAAAAGTTTAATTTTTGATACAATTCTTCATTGCCTTGGCTGCACCAATATCTGAATCCTATGTGCAGAGTGCACGTCTGTGCAGGCGTCAGCCCTTAGCTATGCGGCTGAGTTGACCACCGCTGGCCGAAAAACAGGTAAACCTGCCAACTGCGACAGGCCTGGCAGAATCCTGCCGACTTGTCAGACGCGACAGCAAGTTGCTGTCCTCCTGACGATGCAGCTGCCAGACTGCATAGTCAGACCGAAGTCTGACTACCAGCTGACAGCAACGTCAGGCCCTAAGCACCTGGCGATGGGGACCTGACGCGCCAATGCGAAAACCACACTGGCGACTGTCAATCGGTAGTCCCGGCCACAGGCCACGGCCTGGCGCTGTCAGCACTGACAGCCCATCAGGCAGATGGCCTGAGCGCTGGTCGGGCACTGTCAGCGGACAATGATGGTAGAAAATGCTGTCGTTGTCACGCTGGACAGCAAGGCCGCTGCCGACGGCTATCGGCCATGCCGCGTGCTGTCGAAAATGCATCGGCGCTGCCGAATGCAGCCGAGGCCTGGCCGGCACTGTCGAACGCAGCCGAGGCCTGGCCGAGGCTGCCCTAAAAAAATAATAATAAATTGCTGCGATTAATATTTTTTGTTTTTTTTGACAAGGCAGCAGCAACAGCACTAATATATTAATAAAATAATATATTAACTTAAAATTTAAAGCTTTTCTACACAAATGAAAAAAATTTATAAATTAACCAGGGGGGTTAATCTTAAACTTTGAAAAGCTTAAATTACAAAAATGAAAGCAACCAGCTCCCACCAGTAGCTCTCCTTTCAAGATCCGGTCGACACACGACCAGCGTTTGAAAGGCACCCAGATCTAAGTCAACACACGACCTAGCTTTGATGACCTCCTGGAGCTCTTCAGTACTCGAAAATGGGAGGTGCAGCAGGGTCAAATGGCTCCCTAATCCTAATTGGACCGTAGCTACGATCCAATCCCTTCCAAGGATCAGTATACGAAGAACTCTGGGGCAAACTTTTCCTATACCTCTTGAGCATAAGCAAAAAGTTGGAACGAGGGGTTTGTCGGCGAAGGAACTTCCTTCTCCGAATGGTTTTCAAGCTCCCTTTGGGCTTAAACCGAGTCCTCAATGAGAAAATATTTCTCATACTAAAACTATCTCCTATCCTCTCACCTCACAAGCCCTAGTGCAAACATGAACTAGAATCTGATACCAATGAAAAAGATTGAAAATCCAACTAAGTGTTCTATTATTTACAATTCAATATATAGGCACTAATGGCCCAAAATATATAACCACCCCATGAAATCATGGATTTGATCCAATATGCTTAACCAAAAAGCTACAAAGGTGCAAAGGAGAATGCACGTAAAATTCTAAGTTAAGAGAATGGAATATTGCTAACTAGAAGATCCATTTTAGCTATCTTGAAGTACACACTTCCTACTTTGAGTTCACACTTACTAACTAACACTCTAAATGACAACTAGAAGATAACTAGTGCCCACAAGTGCATGTGAGAAGGAGACTCACTTACAATATTAATTTGCTAGAAATAAACTATGCAAACCTAGCTAGGAACTACTAGAGGGGTCATATGAAAGATCTAACATCAATCCTCATCAGCTTTTCTCTTTTAAGTCCTCTGAAAACTTCATCATATGTGGGCACTGAGGCAGTGATTTTTTTGAGGTTTAAGATTCAAATCATGACATATGTGCACTTATGTAATTTTCTTCTTGATTCTTATATATATTATGATGGTATATATTATGTATTAATATAAATAAAATGTTTGTTTAAATGTTTAATAGGTTAGGTTCGAGGTGTAGACCAATTGGTTCATCCAAACCTCATAAGGGGGCGGAAGTCCAAGGTTCAAATCTAGGGCCTTGTCGGATTGAATGCTTGTCCCTTTCCTAGTGCTTTCAGCGGCGTAAAAGGTTTAAAATGATTGTGGCATGGTGGTTATAGGGGCGGACTGCGCAAAGATCTGTGTGGCGGCTTTTGGGGCGGACAACGCAGAATACTGTGGCGGCCATAAAAGCTGGACAACCTGCTCGGATTCGTGGTGGCTATCGATTCCACCATGTAAATTCAAAAAAAAAAAAAATGTTTAATAGGTTTGAAATAAGTGATGGAAAGAAAAGGAAAAAAATTATAATAACTAAGTTGAATTTATAAATAGTTAGAAAAAAAATATATATATTTTTTGATATGGTAGTTGAATGGTTTAAATTTTGGTATTTAAATATAAGTATTTGATTTTTGAAAATATATTTTATAATTTTTTATCTGATCTGTTAAGATTTTAAAACATCAATTTTATTTATATGTTTAGTTAATTGTTCATATATATTTATATGTAAATTATTTTTTTCTAATTACATATTATCTTATAGTTGTAATAACTATTAATATAAATTATATAAATCCAATGAATGGATGTTCTATTTGTATTATAATAACTAAGTTGAATTTATAAATAGTTAGAATATATATATAGATATGGGAGTTGAATGGTTTAAAATTTGGTATCTAAATATAAGTATTTGATTTTTGAAAATATATTTTATAATTTTTTTAACTCAAAGTTTTATCTTTTAAGATTTTAAAACATCTTATTTATATGTTTAGTTAATTGTTCATTTAAATATATATTTATATGTATATTAATTTTGTCTAATTGCATATTATCTTATATTTGTAATAACTATTAATATAAATTATATAAATCCAATGAATGGTTATTCCATGAATAGTATGGTGCTCAAATAATATTTTATAATATATTAAGAAATGTAAGATGGTGCACAACTTTATGATAGGATGGAAGCATTGGGATCCAAAAGAAGCATGGTTTATTTTTGGGATCCCTCAAAAATCAGAGTACATTCCTCAACAGGGGGATATTAGGTTGATAGTACAAAGCAAACAATCAAATCACAAGATGCTATGCATAAATGTTTACTCACCCATGACCTTAGAGGAAAAGAGGTATCAATGGAAAATAAATTCTTGCTTCTCAAAGCATCACCCTTGTGCAATGCCTATAGTAGGAGGGACTTCAACACTATTACCTCTTTGGCAAAGAAGATAGGGGAAATTGAATCTTGGATGGTAGTTCAAATGCTATGCTAGAGCACATCTCTCATCTCTACCTAATAAATATTATTCCAAAGAATTAACTTATGACTTAATCCAATAGACGGAAAGGGGAATATTGTATCCTAAAGACAACAGACATATTCTTGTTGTTAGAAGATTTTATTATCAAAGGACATATACCAAGAACTAGAACTTTGGATATTCCAGGGTCAGATCATTGGTCGATGCTAATGGAATTATGGAGGTCCACAAGATGCCATGCACCCTTTAAATTCCATCTTATATGGTTAAGAGATAATAGGCTACAACATAACATCCTTCAGTGGTAGCCTGAAGGAAAATACAAATATGGTATCCACATGTTCATATTTACCAAAAAATTGCAATATATCAAAACTCAACTTAAGAAGTGGAATTGAGAGGAGTTTGGTGATGTTCCACAAAGGAAAATGAAATCACTATATAGTTAGAGCAGTTGAATGCAAATATTAGGACTCAAGGCCTAACAAAGGAATGGAGTAGGGAGGAGCTTAGACTTACAACACTTGTGGAAGAATGGGATAAAAAGAGAAGAGCTCCTCTAGAAATAGAAATCAAGATTCCAATGGTTGCATGAAAGGGATCAAAATACGGGATTCTTCCACAAATCCATTTTATCAAGGTAGCCCCACAACTTCATAACATCATTGAGAGACCAAAATGAGGAACAAGTGCGTAGAAAATAAGGTATGAAGGAAGTTACAATGAATTACTTCTCACTACACCCAAAAAGAGCTTTAATGGCGGTTGAAATAAGGTAGTTTTCTACAGCGGTAAAAAACTTCCTTAATAGACCCTAAGAGGGTAGTTTAAAACCGCCCTCTTAGGGTCACCCTAAGAGGGCACCACCCTCTTAACCCTAAGAGGGCAGTTTAAAACCATCGTCTTAGAGTGACCCTAAGATGATAGTTTTAAACCACCCTCTTGGAGATAAGAGGGCAGTTTAGGTCACCCTAAGACAATGATTTTACATTGTCGTCTTAGGGTGACCTAAGAGGGTGGTTTTAAACCACCCTCATAAAAGGTTGCACTTTTAAAAAAATTTAAACCACGCACAGGAAATTTGTAACATCTTTTGTTTTCTGCCATTCATTCTCTTTTCTATCATGTCTTCTCTTATAAAAAAAATTAAACCATGCATAAGAAATTTAAACCTCTTAGGAAGTATGTTGTTCAAATGCATTATATGCATAGAAGGTATCAATCTATTCAGATGGTATCATCTACAGATGCATTATCCCTAGAGAAGGTATTCGACACAATTATCCTAGGTAATATTAGGTAGGCTTAGGAATGTTTTTCTTAGATAGTAGTTTAATTTTACAATATGTTTGGGAGATCCATATTTTGGGAGGATAAAAATGCATGAATCAAAACTTATATTTCTTTATAATTGGTGTTATATTATATTTACAAATTGAGACTAAGAATCTTATGGCTCAGTTGGTAAAAATAGAAATAAATAGACAGCTGATAGAAAAATATTATGTGTTATTCTACTAATTTTTAGAATGTTATAACTTGTTGCAGGCCCTTGGCCATATTGCTTATCATCTTGTAGGTGTTGGCTTGAAAATTTATATGACTACTATAACAAACCTGAAGCAATCTGTATCCCAATGGCAATGTGTGGTGCTCCAATCATTGTATGCTTTTCATTCTCTTGTTTTTCTGATATTTTAATTGAAATTTGAGAAATACAGTTTTTAAACAACTTTAATACTCTAGTTAAATTGGCTATCAAGGTTTAAAGTGGCTCTTTCTAGAGTGATCTAAAAACAAATTCTACTATGATTTTTGGGTGGCACATTTACCTATCATAGTGGTTGTTTAATGTTCTTAAACATAGTTTTTTTAACATGACTAATATGGCTATATTTTTACAACTAGTATTTACATAATAAGCCATATTGATTTTATATATGCAGGCAATGATGATTGTAAATAGATGGCTATGGGGACCAAGTGTATCTCAAATAGGAAAGCCTATTGTTCATCCTCCTAAGGTGGATTTGAAGGATAGGCCATATGAGTAAGCTTGGGAATATTACACCTGGATTAGTTTTTTTTCCCTTGTTTTGCATTCATGTTCTGGAATGAAGATAAGATTGTTTTCATGTTTGCTTTTTTTAACATTTTCTTATGGTATATGGTGGTGTTTACAAGATTATTTTGCATCTCATTGCAAACTCCACTTATTTTGTTGGGATGGGGTGCACGAGTCTTACAAGTTGAAATGTTCTATGCATAATTGAATTTTTAAACTTAATGTGAAATCCAAATGTGTTTGATAAATTCTATGGAGATATTTTCATTACGAGAGCCTTCGGGTTTTGAACTTCTGCAGTCCTCAATTTGTTAAGGGTACTTTTACCATGGTTACTAGACATTGATTTATTTTAATTATCAGAAATACCTATAGTTTTTTGCCTTTCCTGATCTTTTTTCGTTAGTTCTAATGATGGGGCATACTATCCATGTTGGCTAAAACATTATGTTGGGTTGTTGTCATTCTTGTCGAATTTGAGTTCATGCAATTTAAAAAGAAATCAAAATGAACAACATACTTTAAAATCAAATTTTTATCACTACCTCAAATGCACGGGTGTGCTATTTATAGGAGAAATATAGAGCCCACCACACTATTGAATTTTATATTCCAATCATTTTCTTGTACCCAATAATGTGATGCCAAAGTGCTATTCCAAAGACTTCCCTTTAGGATAGTCTTTTATTTCAAAGAATTCAATGCTTCTGGTACCTATTCTTCCCTCTTTAAGAACTATATTAAAACACCAAATAGGAAGTACTCCAAAAAAACTTATATAATCAATAATTGACAAACAACTTATCAAATATCATTATCTTAATTGGTTAAATTCCTCAATTTTCAAGGAGGAGATTGAGGTTCAAATCTTGTCAAGTGATAAATGCATAATTATACCATGATTTTTTCTTGGGAATAAGAAATTGATTTTTTTCTCAGTAAGTGTTGTATTAAAATATTTATACATCTAAATGTGTTCTTCATGGGATTATGGTATTATTGTTCAAAAGTGGATCGTTATCATTGTGCACAATTAGGCAAAAAAATCATATTTTCAAAAATGTATTGGTTAAATCATAAATGTTATTAAGGCTAAAGTATAATTTTTTTGAAGAAGGTTACTAAAAATTTCAAAAAGCATTCAACTCATCCATTAACATTATGTCAATATGTAATTTTCAAAATCACATTAATGATAATGATTGTGGCTAGAATAAATATTCAATTCGAGAAAAGGTAATTAGACAAATTCGAGAAAAGGTAATTAGGCAATTAGTATCGTGGGCATAACACCTTGCTTGATCATCAAACTGCACAACACCGTGCTTGATCATCAAGTTTCTAGGTCCACAAACTATTTGATGGGAGATTGACTTTCAATTTGAAAGAGGAGCAATGACCCTCTTTTGAATAACATTAAAATATCCAAAGAAAACAAGAATGAAGATCCTCCAGAGGAAGTTCAAAGTAAAGAAAACATATGCTATCAAAAATTCAAGTCTCCCTTAGGTCAAAGCAAAACAGAGGATGATCAAACCTCTAGTCAAAGTGGAGTGGAGGTTATTTCTCGAAGGATGAGAGAATTTGGACTCTAAGCAGAGCAGAGGTCTGTTTTCAATCCACATCAAAATTCTGCTATTGATTCAAAAATTAGACAAAAGTGAAATTTAATATCTGCATAAGGATGAGATAAAATGTTTTACCGAAGCATAATTGATTCACAATATTATAAACCAAAACTAGTCCATGCAACTTCCAGTCACCATAGCGAAAGGCCCTATAGGAGATATAGGTGGTGACAAAGAAATGTGTTGAGGAACCCAAATGCTAAGTTCAATAGCATACCATTGTAGGATATCTCTATTTTTTGTACAACATGGCAAATATCTAAGCCTTAAATTTACCCTACTACATTCCACTGAGAAATGAGCATTACACTATATGTCATGTAATTATAAGAGTTCCTATATTAGGTTGATTTAGTTAACATTGAATGATACACACATATACACATTTACAAGGAATAGATGAATTATAACTCAATCATTCCTTATAAATGTGTATAAGTATTCCTAAAGTTAGGAGCTTGAATTAGAGAACATTTAGTCCTTTCTAATATAATTTAATTCATGGATTTTCCATCATGCAAGCATATAAATGAATCTAAGAATCTCTTTATCAACCACTTACCTAAGCCTCCTTGTAGAAACTCAATACTAATCACCAATGAATGGTTATTCCATGAATAGTATGGTGCTCAAATAATATTTTATAATATATTAAGAAATGTAAGATGGTGCACAACTTTATGATAGGATGGAAGCATTGGGATCCACAAGAAGCATGGTTTATTTTTGGGATCCCTCAAAAATCAGAGTACATTCCTCAACAGGGGGATCTTAGGTTGATAGTACAAAGCAAACAATCAAATCACAAGATGCTATGTATAAATGTCTACTCACCCATGACCTTAGAGGAAAAGAGGTATCAATGGAAAAGAAATTCTTGCTTCTCAAAGCATCACCCTGATGCAATGCCTATAGTAGGAGGGACTTCAACACTATTACCTCTTTGGCAAAGAAGATAGGGGGAAATTGAATCTTGGATGGTAGTTCAAATGTTATGCTAGAGCACATCTCTCATCTCTACCTAATAGATATTATTCCAAAGAATTAACTTATGACTTAATCCAATAGAAGGAAAGGGGAAGACTGTATCCTAAAGATAACAGACATATTCTTGTTGTTAGAAGACTTTATTATCAAAGGACATATACCAAGAACTAGAACTTTGGATAATCCAGGGTCAGATCATTGGTCGGTGCTAATGGAATTGTGGAGGTCCACAAGATGCCATGCACCCTTTAAATTCCATCTTATATGGTTAAGAGATAGTAGGCTACAACATAACATCCTTCAGTGGTAGCGGGAAGGAAAACACAAATATGGTATCCACATGTTCATATTTACCAAAAAATTGCAATATATCAGAACTCAACTTAAGAAGTGGAATTGGGAGGAGTTTGGTGATGTTCCACAAAAGAAAATGAAATCACTATATAGCTAGAGCAGTTGAATGCAAATATTAGGACTCAAGGCCTAACAAAGGAATGGAGTAGGGAGGAGCTTAGACTTACAACACTTGTGGAAGAATGGGATAAAAAGAGAAGAGCTCCTCTAGAAATAGAAATCAAGAGTCCAATGGTTGCATGAAAGGGATCAAAATACGGGATTCTTCCACAAATCCATTTTATCAAGGTAGCCCCACAACTTCATAACATCATTGAGAGACCAAAATGAGGAACAAGTGCATAGAAAAGAAGGGATGAAGGAAGTTGCAATGAATTACTTCTCACTACACCCAAAAAGAGCTTTAATGGCGGCTGAAATAAGGTAGTTTTCTACAGCGGTAAAAAACTGCCTTAATAGACCCTAAGAGGGTAGTTTAAAACCGCCCTCTTAGGGTCACCCTAAGAGGGCACCGCCCTCTTAACCCTAAGAGGGCGGTTTAAAACCATCGTCTTAGAGTGACCCTAAGATGATAGTTTTAAACCACCCTCTTGGAGATAAGAGGGCAGTTTAGGTCACCCTAAGACAATGATTTTACATCGTCGTCTTAGGGTGACCTAAGAGGGCGGTTTTAAACCGCCCTCTTAAAAGGTTGCGCTTTTAAAAAAATTTAAACCACGCACGGGAAATTTGTAATGTCTTTTGTTTTCTGCCATTCATTCTCTTTTCTATCATGTCTTCTCTTTTAAAAAAAATTAAACCATGCGCAAGAAATTTAAACCTCTTAGGAAGTATGTTGTTCAAATGCATTATATGCATAGAAGGTATCAGTCTGTTCAGATGGTATCATCTACAGATGCATTATCCGTAGAGAAGGTATTCGACACAATTATCCTAGGTAATATTAGGTAGGCTTAGGAATGTTTTTCTTAGATAGTAGTTTAAGTTTACAATATGTTTGGGAGATCCATATTTTGGGAGGATAAAAATGCATGAATCCAAACTTATATTTCTTTCTATTTGGTGTTATATTATATTTACAAATTGAGACTAAGAAGCTTATGGCTCAGTTGGTGAAGATAGAAATAAATAGACAGCTGGTACAAAAATATTATGTGTTATTCTACTAATTTTTAGAATGTTATAACCTGTTGCAGGCCCTTGGCCATATTGCTTATCATCTTGTAGGTGTTGGTTTGAACGGTTACATGACTACTATAACAAACCTGAAGCAATCCGTATCCCAGTGGCAATGTGTGGTGCTCCAATCACTGTATGCTTTTCATTCTCTTGTTTTTCTGATCTTTTAGTTGAAATTTGAGAAATGCAGTTTGTAAACAACTTTAATACTCTAGTTAAATTGGCTATCATGGTTTAAAGTGGCTCTTTCTAGAGTGATCTAACAACAAATTCTACTATGCTTTTCGGGTGGCACATTTCCCTATCATACTGGTTGTTTTATGTTCTTAAACATAGTTTTTTTAACATGACTAATATGGCTATATTTTTACAACTAGTATTTACATAATAAGCCATATTGATTTTATATATGCAGGCAATGATGATTGTAAATAGATGGCTACGGGGACCAAGTGTATCTCAAATAGGAAAGCCTATTGTTCATCCTCCTAAGGTGGATTTGAAGGATAGGCCATATGAGTAAGCTTGGGAATATTACACCTGGATTAGTTTTTTTTCCCTTGTTTTGCATTCGTGTTCTGGAATGAAGATAAGATTGTTTTCATGTTTGCTTTTTTTAACATTTTCTTATGGTATATGGTGGTGTTTACAAGATTATTTTGCATCTCATTGCAAACTCCACTTATTTTGTTGGGATGGGGTGCACGAGTCTTACAAGTTGAAATGTTCTATGCACAATTGAATTTTTAAACTTAATGTGAAATCCAAATGTGTTTGATAAATTCTATGGAGATATTTTCATTAGGAGAGCCTTCAGGTTTTGAACTTCTGTAGTCCTCAATTTGTTAAGGGTACTTTTACCATGGTTACTAGACATTGATTTATTTTAATTATCATAAATACCTATAGTTTTTTGCCTTTCCTGATCTTTTTTTGTTAGTGCTAATGATGGGGCATACTATCTACATGTATTACGTCGAATAGATTGCAATTTTTTTTTGGTTCCTATCATTGCAGCTTGTATTGTGAACTAATACTGAAATTCAAAGTCAGGGTAGATCTATTATTGAGTAGAACAGTGGTTTCTATCCATGTTGGCTAAAACATTATGTTGGGTTGTTGTCATTCTTGCCGAATTTGAGTTCATGCAATTTAAAAAGCAATCAAAACGGACAACATACTTTAAAATCAAAGTTTTATCACTACCTCAAATGCACGGGTGTGCTATTTACAGGAGAAATGTAGAGCCCACCACACTATTGAATTTTATATTCCAATCATTTTCTTGTACCCAATAATGTGATGCCAAAGTGTTATTCCAAAGACTGCCCTTTAGGATAGTCTTTTATTTCAAATAATCCAATGCTTCTGGTACCTATTCTTCCCTCTTTAAGAACTATATTAACACACCAAATAGGAAGTACTCCAAAAAAACTTATATAATCAATAATTGACAAACAACTTATCAAATATCATTATCTTAATTGGTTAAATTCCTCAATTTTCAAGGAGGAGATTGAGGTTCAAATCTTGTCAAGTGATACATGCATAATTATACCATGATCTTTTCTTGGGAATAAGAAATTGATTTTTTTCTCAGTAAGTGTTGTATTAAAATATTTATACATCTAAATGTGTTCTTCATGGGATTATGGTATTATTGTTCAAAAGTGGATCGTTATCATTGTGCACAATTAGGCAAAAAAATCATATTTTCAAAAATGTATTGGTTAAATCATAAATGTTATTAAGGCTAAAGTATAATTTTTTTGAAGAAGGTTACTAAAAATTTCAAAAAGCATTCAACTCATCCATTAACATTATGTCAATATGTAATTTTCAAAATCACATTAACGATAATGATTGTGGCTAGAATAAATATTCAATTCGAGAAAAGGTAATTAGGCAATTAGTATCGTGGGCATAACACCTTGCTTGATCATCAAGCTGCACAACACCTTGCTTGATCATCAAGTTTCTAGGTCCACAAACTATTTGATGGGAGATTGACTTTCAATTTGAAAGAGGAGCAATGATCCTCTTTTGAATAACATTAAAATATCCAAAGGAAACAAGAACGAAGGTCCTCCAGAGGAAGTTCAAAGTAAAGCAAACATATGCTATCAAAAATTCAAGTCTCCCTTAGGTCAAAGCAGAACAGAGGATGATCAAACCTCTAGTCAGAGTGGAGTGGAGGTCAGTTCTCGAAGGATGAGAGAATTTGGACTCTAAGCAGAGCAGAGGTCTATTTTCAATCCACATCAAAACTTAACCTTGACAATGGAGCAAAATTCTGCTATTGATTCAAAAGTTAGACAAAAGTGAAAGCCAATATCTGCATAAGGATGAGATAAAATGTTTTATCGAAGCATAATTTATTCACAATATGATAAACCAAAACTAGTCCATGCAACTTCCAGTCACCATAGCGAAAGGCCCTATAGGAGATATAGGTGGTGACAAAGAAATGTGTTGAGGAACCCAAATGCTAAGTTCAATAGCATACCATTGTAGGATGTCTCTATTTTTTTGTACAACATGGCAAATATCTAAGCCTTAAATTTACCCTACTACATTCCACTGAGAAACGAGCATGACACTGTATGTCCTGTAATTATAAGAGTGCCTATATTAGGTTGATTTAGTTAACATTGAATGATACACACATATACACATTTACAAGGAATAGATGAATTATAACTCAATCATTCCTTATAAGTGTCTTAGGTAAAATAAGCCATAATCATATTCCTAAAGTTAGGAGCTTGAATCAGAGAACATTTAGTCCTTTCTAATATAATTTAATTCATGGATTTTCCATCATGCAAGCATATAAATGAATCTAAGAATCTCTTTATCAACCACTTACCTAAGCCTCCTTGTAGAAACTCAATACTAATCACCACTATTTTTTGACTTCATGCTGCATTTTTTTTGTTAATTTGTAATAATGCATCTGTGTATTCACATTGAGATGTTTTTTATAATCTTTCCATCATAGTTTAATAATTTATAATCGAACCTAATTCTTACTTTTATTTGGACAATTTTTTCATTTAGAAGTTTGAATGCTTGTGATGTTCTTTACATGCTTATGCCAACATAGCCATGTCTTTTCTCCATAATGTTTCCATTCTTACTGTAGGATTTCCACATTAACAAGACATATGAATTTTGTTTTTGGAGTTCATAAAAATATTTTTTAGTTGAGTTTTCTTCTTAGTTATATCTGCAATCCCTGAAGGAGGGATTTCTGGTACAAGATTGACGAGAATGGTAATTTAATATGCTATGCTATTCATCTTGACAGTACGTTCATATTATTTTTGTATTTTCATGACATCATGGCCACTGTCAACAAAAATACAACCATCTAATACACAAGTCACCCAAAATATTTACATCTATAAGTTGTTTTATTTTATTTTTTAAATTATATTTAAATATTTCATATATATATATATATATATATATATATATATATTTTATTTTTAGATTTGAATTTTTTATATTTTATTTGGTGAATGTGAGAAACTCCTACAATCAAAGCTCAGGGTTGGGTATCCCCATCCCACCATAACCTCGAAATTTCTAAAGCTATTTTATTTTAATTTTAAATTATATTTAAATATTATATATATATATATATATATATATATATATATATTTAGATTTGAATTTTTTATATTTTATTTGGTGAATGTGAGAAACTCCTACAACCAAAGCTCAGGGTTGCGTATCCCATCCCACCATAACCTCTTATAAGAGAGAGTTGAGTTTATCAATAAGGAATTTCTAACACAACCCCACACACGGTAGCTTGAACTTAGGACCTCTCAAAGAAGACCCAAAGTCTGAACAGTTGTGAATTTTTTTTTTTTGAGTTTAGATAGTGTTTTATGTAACTATTTCATATATTATCATGTTTTTTTTCAAGTACTATCAAGTACAAAATATGGCACAAGTTGAGGCCACACTCTTGAGGGCATACTAACAAAGGACCTCATTTCATGTATTTAAATTATTATTTTTAACAAGTTTACATAGGGTTTTATGTAACTATTTTCATATATTATCATGTTTTTTTAAGTGGTACAAAATATGGCACAAGTTGGGGCCACACTCTCGAAGGCATAGTAAAAAAGGACCTACTCTATGTATTCGAACTTAGGTCATCGAGATGAAACATCAACAATATACAGATGTTCTGTCATGACATATTATCATGTTTTTTCAACATTAAAATAACTTTACGAAAATGTTCATCCTTGTCAAGTACAAAAGATGGCACAAGTTGGGGCCACACTCTTGAGGGTATAGTAACAAAGGACCTCCTTCCATTTATTCGAGCATAGATTATGGAGATGATATATTATCATATTTTTTTCAACATTAAAAGAACTTTATGAAAATGTTCATCCTCTTCGTGAAACAAGATATTATTATATCCATCTATTTTGTATTTGCAAGTCATAATAAAATATATTATTTTAAACTATAATTATTTATATAAAAAATATTCCAACTATCTCATTGAATTAAAAGTGATGAATTTAATTAATGTAAATAAGTTGACTTAAATAACACATGAATAAAAAAGGAAATAAAATAATGAAGCAGAATTTTTTTATGGTGTAAGAAACCTTTATGATTTGAACCTTGCACTTGTCAGTTACTAAAAATAGTGTGGTTGTGATCAACTCTCCTATATAATTGAAAAAAACATATATTCTTCTTATATATCTAATTGGTTTTTTGTCATGTCTTTTTTATTATACAAAATATTATTTCCTATGATGTTAGTGTGTGTTAATAATCCCACATTGATACAAGGAATTTAGTGGTTGATGAGTCCACCTCTTACCAAAATATTTTCCAATAACGTCGTAGGTTTAGAGGTACAAGCACTTGGTTAACTCCTATTAACTTTGAGTCATGAAAGGTATGTGGTGGTCATGAGTTTTGGCAACAATTTTTTTAGGAATGAAGGAAGAGATCACCACTTTATTGTTGGGCTTAAAATAGGGAAAATTCCCATTCATATGTATTTTGTTTAGGTATAATAAGGGTATCATACTTCTTCAAGGATTTTAACATCCCATACAAGGGTACAAAATCATGGTCATTGAGTGGGTGCATATGTTGCACATTATGAGTGTGACAACCCAGTCTAACACATACTGGTTGTAACAATCTAATCTCACTTATAGCTTTGGCAAACAAGGAAAAGGATTCGATACGGGTAAAAATTTTGTTTTTGAACTTTATTTTGAACTCATTAATTATCAATACATAGCATTGAATACCACTTTTGAGATTGTAATCATTGTAGTTGACCTCCAAAGTGGACGAGATTGGTCGGGTCCCATAGGAGGTGCCTTTAGTGATTTTATCTATCTCACCCTTTGTTCTGGTCAATCCAAAATCATGGTTTGGGGTTATCCTCTAGAATTCATAACATTTATAGGGTGGACACATAACTCCCCTCCTTTAACATGTGGAATCTTGAGTTAATTTTACTCATCTATTCCGAAATGACATGTAAGGATGTTTAGCATAAATGCTATAGTGCTTAATTGGAGACCATACATCTAGATTAGTATCTAACATCATGGACAATTAAGGTCATGCTATTCACTTGACACTAATCATGGCCTTCTTGACAAAATTGCTGATAATGCGATGATTTATCCCATACCAAATCAATGTGGAATCTTATCTTGAAGTTATAGTTCCCCCATCAAGACTCCTTGTTTCTCAACTTCTACAAGGGCCACCACCGTACTATTCATATAATGGCCCATATGGTCCTCTCATACCGCCCATCTGTGGCAGCCATTCCTAAAGTCACAGTGATTACCATATCTACAATCACTAGAATGGGGTGTCTTCTTCTTTTAGAGACATTTTCTTAAGATTAATAGGTTTGTTGAGGCTTTCTACATTATTTTAGCCTTAATAGCTACCCCTCTAGTCAGGATTCAATATTTAGGAAGAAATATATGATTAATTAATCTTCATATCATAAAGCACTAAAAACTTTTAGTTCACAATAAGCTTACAACGAAGAATAAATCACATATATTTATAAAGTAAAAGAGTCATAAACAAAACACTACTTTATAAAATAAAATTTATAACAATTATAAGCAAGAACTAAACTTTTTTTTATTAAGAAAAATATTTAAATCAATTAAAAAAATTTAAATTTAAAAACAATAACTTTGTTAGTTCATAAAACATTGATATAACAATTATATACAAGAACTAAACTTTTAATAAAATTTTCATTCCTTTCTAAAATTGAGGTTCAAATCTAAAAGAAGAAGGGACTGAACCAGAAACAAGGAATTTAAAAATGACCCTTTCATCAAATCTCTTATCCCTCTACTGGTAACCTGGTTGCAGATTAATTCGAAATCTCTGAATATCTGCAATTGTCTAATGCCAAGCTTTTCAAATTTCTTGAGTCCTAGGCATAGAGCCTCATACTTTGCTGCATTATTCGTATAGCTCCATGCGAGCCTGCATGAATAAGTCTTCTACTCGCCTGATGGGGAAATGAGAACAATACTAGCTCCTATGTCATTCTTGCATTAGGCATCATCAAAGTATAGCTTCCATAGCTGATCGGGTGCAAGGGACTCTTCTGTGGGTGTGTTTATTTTAGCCTTTTCAGGATTTGTCAATGAATAACAACCCAAATCAGTCCCAATGACAACATTAAAATCTATCATATAAAAATCCTTTTTGACTCAAATATCACAGAGGGATTCCTCCATCAGGTCTACTATTTGCATTTCTTCTGCCATCAAGTTGACAGAGATTGAGCCTTTTTCCTCATATTCAAGCTTTTCAACATGGAAAGTGGTAGATTTTTCATTGAAGAGCTTGAATATTTTCCCCTTGAATGGGATCTCCAAATGTGAGTAGTCGAGGGAGAGATAGCCTCCCAACTTAGCAGTGAATTCTTGCAAAAGGCACATACTAAAGTATGGCTCCAATTTGACCACCATGATTTCCTAGATAATCATAACTTGTAGCATCTGGTGGAGTTGGATGGAAACATCTTTGATAACTCCTACTATTTTTATTGGAGTTCCATCTAGTTGTAAGACTCCAAGATTGCTTTGGGTGTACTCCATGCCCATGATTTCATAGACTGCTTTGGGCATGATAGTCATCATGGTACCTAAGTCGATCATGCAGTTATGCATGACCCATCCCTCCATTCAAAGAGAAAGGTAGAATGGTGGGGGCCGATTCTTGCATATGGTTGAGGTGGTTAGTGGAGACACAAACACTATCTACATAGGCTTACTCCCTTTATCCTTAGAGGATTTTAAGGAATCCTACAAAATATCAACTTGACCTGGGAGTTGGAGAGCATCATAGAGGCTTACCTTATTCGAAGACCTTTTCATTTCTTCGATGATGTTGTACATAAAATATCTCGGTTCTCATATTCCCTTCGTAGGCTCATACATCTTTCGATACTATTATGTGGTATCTACTCGTTGGTGCTTGGTCAGAGAGGGATATTTGAGTTTTTCTTTAGCATCATCTTATGCGTCTACTTGTGGCTAAGAAACTAGTACTCTGGGTTGGAGGACCTTCTCTCTAGCATGAGGTGGCAAGTAATCATTCAACAGACCAGGCGGCTCTAGGGTTACCACTGGATTGGAGGCTTTTGTTGAAGGCTATGCCTTTTGGCTCGATGGCTTGGGTGGTGTTGGTACCTTTAGTGGCTCCATCTGAGCCAAATTTACCTCAATAACATTCTTACCAACTCTAGTGAGGACTGAGACTTTTTCATCAAAAGACGTCATACAATTATGACTAGCCTCTCGGATTATGTTGACTTGCTCATAAGCACCACCGTACAAAATCTGAACTTAGTTGAGGTGAACTACACAGGTTTCTTCACTATGCATATTGTTACATGTAGTGCACCAATATGTCAGGTTTGAAGCGTCGACCTCTTCGCTGCTCATTACAGCCAAATTTATTTCTAGCTACTAGTGGGCAGATGAGGCCTGCTCTTTCATGATCGAGGGAGGAGTAAATCTTATGTAGTGAAAGCCTTGGTCATCCTGCCTCTTCCTCATAATGGTCATATGATTTACCATAGTCTTCATGTAGGCCTTCACCTCTTGCAGCTCCTTAGCCTAGGCCTCATTCAAAACTACTTGATTTGTGGATGCTTGACTTACAGATAATGGTAATGGGATCAGGGGTGCAAGTAGTGTTGAATATTGGATAGGAGATGGTAGTTGGGGAACAACGGGTATTTGATACTATGGTGTAGGCATTTGAAATTTTGTAGTGGGCACCGTTTGGTACTAAGAGGATGGATTCCATGGTTGGTTGGGATACGTTTGAGATGTAGGCAGAGCGAATGTGCTCGGGTACATATTTTGCAAAAAATTCAAATAAATTGGGGTTGTCGCCTTGGGAGGTAACTTCTTGATAGCTATTAGGTCGACCTTTGCCTTCTGGTCCTACTCATAGAGGGAGGGGAATATATTGATATTAGCATGTTGGATGCTCATGCTGATATCTAAGTGAAAAGCCCTCAAGTAATAAAACTTGACCTTCTCAGGCATGGGCTGAAGGCCGTCTGTGACTCTCAACCAGGTTCTTACAAACCTAACATTGAAGTCAACTATCTCTTCTTGAGTATGCCTTTGAATAGTGGTGAACTAGTGCAACAGAGATAAGGAGTCTATTTGTTCATTGAAACCCCTTATTAGTTATCTAGCTAGTTTATCCCATGAAGTAATGGTGTCGGGTGGGAGCGATCGATACCAGTAAAGAAGCTTACCTCTTCGTGAAAGAACCAGTAACTTCACCATGACATCTTCATTTATGATTTGATG